>VZTL01028948.1:16377-94941 GCA_013400535.1 Scopus umbretta | reverse complement strand
CCGCTCCGCTCCGCTCCGCCGCGCCCGGAAAGTCGTGGCCAGGGCCGCGCTCTCGCTGGGGGGAGTCTGGGGAGTCTCGTCGCAGAGGGCTTGGCCGTGAGGGCTGCGGGGGGTAGGGCTGGGACCGTGGGTGCTGCCCCTCGCCCAGTGGGGGCCTGTCCGTGGGTGGAGGAAGGAGTTAATGCACCGAAGGAGTCTCTCCGGTGGAAGAATGGAAGGGGCAAATTGCGCGGCATCCACATTCACCTGAGAGCAGAGGTTTGGTCAAGGGTCGGGATACACCGGGATGCTCTCAAGTGATGCATTTTTGCCAAATTCTCCAGTCTAGACAGAAGAATTTTTAGGCGTGTACGTCTGTTCTCAGGCACGGTTGCAAATACGTCAGTGCCGAGCAACGTCCCGGTGACCATCTCAAGAATCGCCCGTGTAACGCCGTGCGCGATGCACTCTCATCTAGTGCCGATCCCCCGAGAAATAACAGCTCATGGCAGCTAGCGGAACGCTAAGCAGAGTGCCTCGAACCACAGACCTTTCTGCTTTGCTGGATGGAGAATTTCCCCACCCACCTGATGCATAAGTGCAGGCGATGCTCTCTGTACATCTTTTGTCAAAGTCAGAGCTTCTTTTAAAGTGGCAAGTTGTATTTTATCTTGGCCAGTCGAGAGGGACAACCTCTGAGAAATAAGCAATGGAGCAATAGAGCAATGGAGGGAAGGACCGAGCCCCTAACGCAGCAGCGTGTGTCTCAGCATGGCCGTGTCTCCCAGCTGGCACAGACTCTGTGGCGCTCACCAGGGCTAGGGGGCATTGCTGCAAAGAAGGTAGTAAGTAGAGCTTATTTAAACAGAACAGCATAAAAAGTTGTGTTTGTAGTAAACCCAGCTCAGAAAAGGGGTTGGTAAGGGAATGGGTTTGCCTGTCTTGGCTTTATTTCACACCCAGTGGGCACTGCTCCCTCCTGCATGTGGATCCAAGTGCTGACGCTCAAAGCCAAACACATACCCGTGCAAGAGACAGCAATGGGGAAGGCTCATTATCCATCCTTCCACTGGATTATCAGCTCTTCATGGACAAAAGATTTATTATTCCCGTGTCCTGGGCCTAATTCCAATTCATCCTGAACAGGTCTAGGTTTTGAAAGCACAATAAGGTCTCATAGCACGCTGGAGATTTCCAGATAAATACAGGAATATTGTCAATAAAATGATGTGCTGCATGGCTTTATGGGAAGAAAAAGGTTTTGAGAGGGAAGCAGAAATTCTTGGTACATAGGAGAGGGCCGTGGGGCTATGGCGGTACTTCAAATGCCATTGGTGGGATGGAAAGCTTCCGTTTAAACATGGATCCCGCAAATTATCTGTCTTCTGTCTGCCTGTCTCGTCCTGCTTATCTTCTAAAGTCTGTTGTTGGCCGGTGACTAATCTTGTGGTCTGAAACCTCAGAAGTTTCAGCGTTTCTGCTCCTAGCCCTGATACTGATTTCTTATGACAATGTGCCTATCTGGAGCCCTGAGCTGGTAACTGAGTAGTCATGTGCAAATGTCAGAGACAAGGGGGCTTCCCCTGAAGTTAAAAGATGGCAGCTATATGATTAGTTTGATGACATTTTAATTTGATACTTGTCCTTTATTTTTTTTCCCTGCCTTGATTTTTCTGTTCATAAAATGAAGATACATCTCTCCAGGTCTGAGCTGTTAAAAAGCATATAATCTATACTTCGGATCATAACTAAGTATCACTACTTTAAGCTCATCTAAATTAGTTTGCTTTTCTTTTTGCCAGGGAAATGTAAGCTGAAAGACATTGCAGGACTCAGCATTGCTTAATTGAGTATGAGATTACTGCTTTGCACCATTCCTTTCTATTTCTTTTTTTTCCTCCACAAAATAAAGGCAATTACTGCGGCTGGTCTGTAATGGCATTTATTTTCAAAGATAAGCGCCACCACATTAGACCTTTTTCTAGTATTAATGCAGGGTTATTTAATGGCATATCACTTACAGTTTTGGCCTACGAAAATTGCCCAGATTATCATGATGTCATGTTATATGGAAAGCCTGAAATTTTATTGCAAGCCTGAGAAGATATTTTTCTGTTTGTGTGTGACATAAACTAATTGCAAATGTCTGATGGGGAGTTGTTCTCCATTTAGAGTTAGAAAGAAAGTCCAATAATCAGGAGCTGGAACCATCTATTCGTTGCAGATCAAAATGCAGTTAACGTACACTGATGAAATAGTGCAGTCGCTTGATGCCTGATGGGCCGTATTCGAACCTGTCAGCTTCTGCACGCAGAGTTAGTCATTCAGGGCGCTGAAATGGTGAAGGTAGGCTTTGGGAGTTTTTCTGGGGAAAAATCTGTTCTTATTAATGTTTAAATGTTGCATGAAAACAGTTTGATTTTGACAAAGCCAAATTGCAATTGGAAAAAAAAAAAAAGAAAAAGTCTCTTTTTGATCAGTTTTCATGATAGAATGAAAGCAGAGCTTTCATGCGAAAAGCACAGCATGAACTTTTATTTCTATTTTCTATTGAATTGTGGAAAAAGTGAAATTTTCTGAAAAAAATTAGGGACAAAAATAATTGTTTTACTAGCATTTCACGGAAATGATAAGATCGTGATCTGATGTATTAGCAGGAGACTTACGGATTCACCCACGGAAGCTAAGAGCAGTACCCTACCCTGACACCGCATACCTGTAGCCTTGCTCGTGTTTGATCAACACCAATGGATGCGATAGAAAAATTTGTGATTTCACACAAGTCAGAGAGGTACAGAGGAAGCTTTTAAACTGCTTGAGCAAAAACACCTTTTGAGGCACGGCGAGAAGACCTCTTGGCAGTATTTAATACTCTAATCTGCTTCCCTGACAGCTCAGAACACTGTAGCTGATACAAGGCAGGTGAGTTTTGCTTCTAAGAGCTGCTCAGTGGGGGGAGAACGAGCTGCCCCTTCCCTACCAGAAGCAATTGGTGCTTACCAGGTTGTTCAGAACAGACCCTTCTCATAAAACTGCAAGGCTTCATCCTCCCCTCTCTGAGACTATGGGAATTTGAGGTAACTACATGGAAAACAATGGGGTTTTGCACTGATTTAAGCAACACGGAGCAGCTGTCCTTTCAGTAGCCAGTTTCTGAGCCCTCGGTCAGCAGTTGTTTCTGGTGCAGGCGGGAGGAGGCTCGGACGTGGCCCCCGAGATCAAAACGCAGGTCTCCATTTCAGGCACTTGCGGGTAATGAAATGCAGAGTGAGGACGTGTCCTCCGGGCACCAGCTCCTGCCGTGGGGCCCTGCTCCCGGCTGTGACCCTCTTGCTCTGCTGTAGTGAAGCTAATTTACAGGCTGAGATGGTCTCGCAACCCGCAGCTTCTTTACAGGCTCGAAGGGACATTCGCACCAAATCCTGAGGTTCTCTGCTGATGTGCAGGAGTTGTATTCATAACATGTTTGTGTAATTCACAAACTTTTCCCGTGTTTTTTTCTCTGTCTGAAGTCCTGGTGCACTAGTGACTTTCCATGGACACAAGTGAAACTGATGAACTACGGAGCTATTTTAGCTTATTGGTGAGGAAACTGAGGCACGCACTAGCTGCACGCCTGGCAAAAGCGTGTCAACAACCAGTGATGAGAGAGGAGTGCTCTGTCTGTTCAGACTGTTCAGCTCTTTGCATGGCTGCCCACGTGGCCAGATATTTGCTATTAAATAAGATGATTAATTCCTTGACAAGTTGATATCTAGCCCAGCAGTCCGGCATTTCCTTTTGGCATCTGCGGCTGCTTTGAGGAATGCAGGTTTATAGATTTTTACTAATTATCTAATAGCTTTTCAATCCCTTATTTCAGTATGTGGAACTTGTGTTAATTAATTACAGATCTTCGGCATACCATTCTTAACTGATTCCCCTAGTAAATATGTTTAACACTTGCCTTGGTTTCCTGTACATGATTCATTCGGTCGGTAAGTGATCCATCTTTGTTTGCTGTCAAAGTCTTTGAGTTGAAGAGGACTTGAATCATGTTACTTGGCTTTTCTGAATAGGGAGAAGAAATGAAGTCAAATAAGCACGTGACGGTAATGCAGTCAAAGAATAACCATGGCCTGGGTTTCTTTCACCAATAAAAAGTTGTGCAAGCTTCAATTTCCCTTTCATTCTCATAAAGAACATACTGCAAACATCTATTCGGCCAAATATATGAAATTAAAACAAAGAAGTAAAAACATCTTGAAAGGAGGAAAGAAGGCACTTTACCAGCTTATGCGGTAATTAAGACCAGTCAAAGAAAACTGCTTCAAAAGGAAGGAGGAAGCCAGCAGTAAGCACGGCTGCAACTGCTTTTAATAGATGACAGCAATGGCATGCGCGGTAGACAAAATCATAGCAGGCATTAATGCAACAATGTCAGTTCAAAGGGTACAGTGAAAAAGTTGGAGGTGAAAAAAAAGTTACTCAATAGTGAAATTGTTTCACTAGCAGATTTGTCAGCAACAGTATGGGACAAAGGCACTTGTTTAGTAGAACACGATCATTTGGAGAACTATAAACACTGCTGGTTTAAAGATAAAATCAAAGGCCTTGAGAGCAAAGCAGAAGTAGACATAAAAATATGCATAGTTGGCTTTCCTGAAGGCGAAGAGGTTTGCATCCCTGTCAAACAATTCAGAAAGAAGCTGTTAAGTGCCCCAGGTCACTCTTGCACCCTAAGCACCCGCTCTTCCCCTGGATGAAAGCCTGTGCAGAGCTGCAGGAATATATAGCAGCACTGGTAGGTTTTCTGTGCATCCAATCAGCAGTAAAGATCTGGGTATCTGGCAGGACAAGTTATTCCTTTCCCCTCTACAAAAAAGCTGAGTGCAACTTACAACATACTATTATAAATATTTTATATAATAAAAGATTGATTTGTCTAGCAGCAGAAGACAGGACTATTATGTTCTTTACATGCATATTTTGTTCTCAGTGCTGTTCTGCCTGTGTCTCTGATCCAGCTGTCTGGGAAGCCACCTGGTCATTTTCTATTTCTTTTGACAGGCAGCTCGACATCTTGCTTTAAAACTCCCTAGGTCCCTTTATCAGACACCAGCAACATGCGTGCATCTTTTTCAAGATAATGATGGCTACAAGGAAGTCTCCTAAAATCAAGATAAGTATCTGTCCTTGCTTTATTCCACACTGGCACACAACACAGTGAACACAGAGTAAATTAGTGATGACACACAGTTTATTGCTATCAAAAACAGCATTCAGAGAGATGCAGCTGACACACTGCAGGGAAGCGATCATTACCCTCAGGGAGGCTTTAGTGTCAAAAATTTATGAATATGTATCCACTGCTAAAAGTGTGGCTTATGCTACAGTGTTCAGACAATATCATACTCTCATGCAAGCTAGGTATCAAAGGCCACAAAGTTTTCCCTAGACATGCTCACATAACCTGTGTATCTGAAGAGGATCTTCTGCTTTGATCTGGAGACATGAAGGTCTGAAAAATATACTGCCTCCACCACATCCTTCATGGTTTCTTCTCATGTTTAGTCATCCTCCACATGAAAAAAACCTACATCTTGTTGCTAACCTAATGTTATCTAGTTTCAGTTTCCCACCACTGATTTCTGTGACTTTCTCTGACAGATACACCCTTCTCATAGCTGCTGTATTCTTCCTGGGAAAGTGCTTCAGTGTCACAAGTATGTTACCTCTTAAACTCATGTCTGATAAATAAAAGATATTAAATCTCTTTATATTTCTCACCAAATGTCATTTCCACCAGGTCTCATGCTATTTTTGGAGGCTCTTATTTTGCACATCCCCTTGACATCCTTTTTCTGCATCATCATATGCAAAGGTAATATTCAGCCTCTTGAAGCTATTCACTTGTTCCTAGCATATACATTGTGGGATCATTTTATCTCTCTTTTCTGCACCAACACATTAGGGGCTCCAGTGGAGCTGCCTGCTCATGTTTTTCCTGCTTCCTAACCAGTTCACTGATTTCAATTAAAAAATATTTATTGGACTACTACTGTAAATGACAGCTACAAACTAGCAGGACTTGGTAGTTGCCAGCAGGTGACTGCCCTGTCCTTGGTTCTTTCTTCTGCAAAGGAGAAATAATGTTTCTACAGCACTTAGTCTTATCTTGTCAGCTCAGACTAATTTCATCACAATGTTGGGAAGAAGAAGTTGTTTAATCATTTTGTGATTAATGGGGAATCTGGAGCACTTACAGATAGATCTTTTCTGAGGATACTGAAGAAATTTATGGTTGTTGCATAGGCTGGTAGACTTGATCAGTATGACAACATCAGCAGACAAAACCTTGATGTGTTAGTGTTGCTTTCAGATGGTCTGTTCCATCATATCTGTATGGCAGGTGTGGTCAGTGGATTACAATTTGCTTCTGCACTGTTCACAGTATCACTTTCTGTAATGAAAATTATAAATGCATTTGATTTCTTATATTCCTGGCATACCTCCTGAGAATAAAAGTAGGCTGTATTTTCATGGTGCTCTGTAGGTACATGCCTATTTGTTCTGCCCACAGTATACATGCAGCTGGTTGCTAAGACCTGGTTTGTGTTCAGTGTTTTCACACTGGAGGCAGAGAAATTGTGAGCCTGGCTGTAAAAGACCACAGTCAAGTACCCAGAGCTGGCCCATCATTTGATCTCGTGCTCTGGAGGGACAGCCAGGAGAGCTGGAGCACATTATCTCAGCATGGGGAGCCAGACCTGAGACTTATGGGGCTGCTGCCTCCCAGACGTAACCAGGTCATAAATGATTTATTGTGTTGTCTTCTCTTCCTTTAATCCCAGGTCTCCTTATACCTGAAGGAGATCGTCCTTCTTGGACATTGCTGTTGAGACAAGCCCAGAAAATTCAGACATTGTGGCCTGCTGTGGTCGCCTGGTCTCACAGAAATGAGTGCCCACTTCCTAAGTGTCCTATGAGTGAATCCTGTATGCCTAGGGAGCTTGCTGGCCCTTGTGTAAGACAAAACATGAGGTCCTGATTCCTTCAAAGGAGATGTCACAGCAAAGGGCTGAGTCTCCTCCATGGTCAGTAGTTGCGTGGGATGTGAGTGTTAGCACAAATGTTTGTTTTATTGAAGGCTCTGTCCTGTGAGCCACCAGGTTGAAAGCCTGGAGTCATCATGAAAAGGCTTCTGGATCTGGCTCTGCAGAAGAAATCTCTATTAATGGCTAAGCCCTCAGGTTTTTCAGACTGCTGTTTTGTCTAGACCCCAGTCTTGCATCCCTGAGTTGTGCTCTGAGGATCCAGCTGGAGTCAGACTAAGCTGCAGGATTCATTGGGGTTGCTGCTCCTCTGCTCACCCTGCCCAAAAAAATGCAGCCTCTTGGGATGAACCCAACATTTTTTGTCTCCTTCCATGACCCAGGGAGCCACGATTTCACCATAAGGCATGTGACAATGCAAGCAATGATGGCAATGGTTTCCCATTTTATAATTGCCATGGCAACTATATTGTAACTTAGACCAGCAACATTTGATTTCCGGGGTTGTCTCTCTTAAAACATGACTTAATGTAGCATTCAAAGCCATCCCACCACCCTGTTCTTGCACTACTCTGCCAGCCGCACCGTACAACAACATTTTGTTGCAGCAGCACTTTTGGAGACTCCCATGCACAGGGTTACTTGTTCCTCCACATTTCTTCCCAAGTAATGCAGCATTTCAGAAGTGAGGGCTGTGTTTCGCAGGTGTTTTTGGGAAGGGAGTATCTTGTAATTTTCCGAGCCTCTGTAGGAGTGCGTGTTTAAGCTTTTCGCTGTTCCCTACACTCCAGGTTCCTTTCATGTAATGTTTTCCTAAATTTAGGATATTGAGCTTCAATTCACTGTATAAGGCATCTCCAGCGATGAGATGGCTCTTTTCTCAGCTATCAATAACTGTGCTGCCCGCAGCTTACTGTGGTCTTTAGATACCATGCAAAACATGCAATTCAACACATGCAAAACAGGGAACTAAAATCTTTTTACCCAGCATGGATCAGAGGCAGTCCTATTTTTAAGCCAAGCTCAGGAATGTGGGTAACAAAGTGTCTCAGGAGGAGGAAATCCAGGCTGGAAATGGTAGGCAGCCACAGCAAGGCAGGACAAGCTTTTTGCCTGAACGGTGCTGCCACTGGGCAGAGCCGTGGTGGCCTCGGGGCAGGCAGGAGAGGGGCTGGTGGCTCCATGCCTGGGTCCAACCACTGAAGAGAAATCAACAGTGATGGCTGGACCCCGAGGCCTCTCTCTGGGAGGAGCTCGCTTCCCATCACAGCTTGCTCTTGCTGAAGCCCTCATGGTCAAAAAGTCACAGCTAATTCTGCCTCCTTCTTTCAGCCCTCCTGTTTCATTTGCAGTCCCGTCATTGATCCAAATCCTGCTCTGAAACCTCCTGAAGTCAGGGAAACTGGGAAAGGTCTTCAGCATCCTGTAACCTCATAACATCTCTCCTCTAATTAGCCTCAGGTTACAGGCAGTGTTGGGGAAGGCAGTTGGGTTGCAGTGGACAGCATGTCCTGTGGGAAAAGCTCAAGTCCTGGAAGGAAATGCTGGCCATTGTTATGTCAATGGTCTCTGCTGACACTTCATCATGTTTCTATCTGAAAATGAATCATTTGCTGTTAGAAGCAATTTCTAAGATGATTAAATGAAGCGGAGGAGGGACAATAATATTAGCCACATTTTCAGTCTGCAAAAGGGATTTTTTTTTTATGTTCTTGATATTTTCCATTTTACTTCTCAACTAGAAAACATAACATTCTGGTTTATGTGCCCCTAGAGGACCGTGTTCACCTCCCGGCTCTGCCTGGTAACTCTGGCCAAGCCATTTCAGCTCAGGAGTTAATGGCTTTGCTTTCACATCCTTCATCAGCTTGTCTCCTCAGATCAGCATTCCCCAAACTCCACCAGCCCATGTGCTACAAGGGACAACAGGTTTTCCAGGCAACACTACATTTTGCTCTCCCTGTGAGCCTAAGTTTTAACTTACAAAATTCCTCTGCTTGTGAGCAGCAATGGGGCAAGTTCCCATGAGCCATGGGCTAGTGTGGCCAGCGGGGTCATGGTGTGAGGCTGGGCACCTAAAGCCTTGGGGCCAGGCACTTCAAAGAACACTGGTCTTGTACCAGCTGTGCTTAATAATGATGCTTATTGATTTGGGCTTTCTTCATGCTGTAGAGAGGAAAATGAGCCTTAAGGACTGCCTAAATCCTGAAGCAGGCTGGGGTTTAAGACATATGTCTCTTAGTATTTCTAACTCGCTTGTTTAAACAGCTTCTTGCGTGGTGTGTTGACCTTTCTTGGTTTGATGCTGAGACATATACCACCCCCTCACTATACACCCCCTCTAGATGCCAAAGATGTCAGGTCCTACAACTCTCAGCAATAAAATCCTCCTATTAACTGTTAACATAATTCTATGTCTAAGATGTAAGAAAATTTATTTTCTGGTTGTGTCAGTAGATGAATATGCTAGTGATGTGAGCCAGTAGGATGTAATTATAACAGGAACCAAGGGTGAGATTAAAAAGTTCCAGGTCAGTTGTGTCTCTTGAAATATGACTTTTTCCCCCTGGAGAGCTCATCTATATACCAACCACCCAATTTCCTGAGCTGGGTTCAGGGCTTTTGCTCCCTGCCACAGACAGGTATGGAGCACAGTGTGCCTGTTCTGCAGCGACTGCCAGGAAGATGCCCCATGTTGAAATTTTTAAATTGAAAATACATTTGGATGATTTCCCTGATCAGTCCTCCCTGGCAGACCTTTAAGCTCAGAAATTCTCCTGCAGTGGATGTGGGTTACCCTTGTGAGGAATCTGACAACCCAAATGCACAGTCATTTTCAGTTTTCCCAAAGTGGTATTGCTTTCATGTTTTCAGATAAGAGATATTTGCGGTTAGGAGTAAAATGCAGTTTCAATAATAAATTTCTCTATTGTTCAGTCTAGTTTTCAATATCTCTGTGATCCCAGTAGCATATAAACAACGGGAACAAAAGTATAATATAAGGCAGTGGTCAGAGTTCATTCCTTGTTCTCAATCCTCTCATTCTCATGCACAAGCAGCCCCTCTGAGATGCCAATCTACAAATGATGAGTCTTCAACAAGTTCCAAGAACAGTAACCAGTACTTTATTCACAGCAATTAATTTTCAGACTCATTTATCACACTGCTGACCAAATCACCACTGTCGAGTAAGCACTTTAGGGGAGGGCACTTGGATGTGGTGGAGATTCTACTCTGCTCTTGTGAGACCCCATCTGGAGTGCTGCATCCAGCTCTGGGGCCCACAACATAAGAAGGACATGGCCCTGTTGGAGTGAGCCCAGAGGAGGGCCACAAAAATGATCAGAGGGCTGGAGCTGCTCTCATATGAAGACAAGCTGAGAGAGTTGGGGTTGTTCAGCATGGAGAAGAGAAGGCTCTAGGGAGACCTTGTCGCGGCCTTCCAGTACCTGAAGGGGGCCTACAAGAAAGCTGGAGAGGGACTTTTTACAAGGACATATAGTGATCGGACAAGGGGTAATGGCTTTAAACTGAAAGAGGGTAGATTTAGATTAGATGTAAGGAAGACATTCTTCACTATGACGACGGTGAGACACTGGAACAGGTTATGCAGAGAAGTGGTGGATGCCCCATCACTAGAAGTGTTCAAGGCCAGGTTGGATGGGGCTTTGAGCAAGCTGGTCTAGTGGAAGGTGTTCCTGCTCATGGCAGGGGGGGTTGGAACTAGATGGTCTTTAAGGTCCCTTTCAACCCAAACCATTCTGTGATTCTAAGAGACAGCACCAAACTGAGCCCCAACTAAGGTAATACCTGAGCAGAGCGTTTATTCCAAGAACTAATTTTTCAGAAAAATCATGGCATTTTGAACTTTACTAGCACTTTTTACTGGGAATTCAACATGCCCTGATGGTCCAATCCTGCTGTGTGCTGTCTGTGTCCAGGCCCTAATAAAAATACTGGTTGCCAGTGGAGGACATTTGGTTCATGTCTCAGCCACATGATTCATTGCCATGTTAAAGCTATCACAGCTTGCTCCAAATGCACAAATGGGGGTCTCCACAGGAGGATGAAATGCTGCCTTCAGATACTGCAGTCAAGTACAGTTGTACTCCTTACCGTACAACTGTACCGGCTCTGCACAATATATACCTTAATTCACTCTGCCTCTGACTGAATAGGTTATTTGCAGTACTATGGTGATGTGCCTGTGCTGTTTCCAGATCAAGTAATGGTTTGTTTGGTATTAGCAAGGAGGTCTGCACGGGACTGCCCAAAGAGGTACTCTGTGCTATATGAAGCCACCAGCAGACATGTGTCTTAGGGACCGGGCATGTGATACATTCAATACATGGTCCTGTGTGAAAGCATAGATGAGGGGTCAGGGCATTACAGGCTATTAAGAGGCCATTGCGAGAGTCTGGAAATAACTTTTTGCAAGATCAGACCTTGAAAGCAGAGCACTGCCTGCAACTCCAGACCTCTTGCCCAGCAGAGCCGAAATAACAGCCCCTAGCAGATGAAAGTTTTGGAGCTCTGAGCACAGTACCACTGCATGAGACCTAAGAAAGTCCATTGGTGTGATTAGAATGCAGATGGAATAACTGTGTTACTAACTCATATAGCAAGACAGCTTCGAGACAAAAGCAGGCAGGGGTAATGCAGTCCACTAGGTCATATTTTTCTCACCTCAGGAAAACAATTCTGTGAGCAAGCAAATTTCTTGAGTCTCAGGGATGGCAGTACCCCATGATGAGGATCAGGCAGAGGTACCAACAGACAAAGCCATGGGACATCCTAAGAAATATCTTGGTTTTAAACCACTTTTTGAGACCCAGCATCTCCACATTGCTGAGGGATGCCCCGCACTGCCCTTGAGAAGTTGTAGTGCCCTTCGGTCCTTGTTTTGTGGGGCCAGCCTTCAACGTGCCTGTTCCCTTCCCACTCAATTCACCTGAAGCTACAGCCTCACTCAACAATTGCAATGGCACGCAAATATTCTGGGAAGCTGAAATTGCCCATTCCTTAGTTGTCTGCGTACCTTCTCTGCTCATGGAACTGAAGACTAGAAAGGAGGTTCAATTTTATGTTAAAATTTAATATTGCAGAATATGGCTCTGCATCCTGTGTGTGTCACACCGCCTTTGATAAAATCACCTCTGAGCAACAGGGACAAAGAGAGGCCCTTACATGTCCGTGCCAAAGCAGAGCCCTTCAAAACAGTGGAATGAAGGACACTGGGAAGGTTGAAGCCTCCAACGGGGATGGCAGAGTCGCCCTGCAACATCTGTCCCTCACATGGGAACAATTTGCAGTCATGAACAGCCAGACTGTTAGAACTGGTGGTTGCAGACTGTGCAGACCCAGGGAAATTTGCAATTCCAACAGCAGATGGCACAGTACTAAAACTAAAATCAGCCTGTAAGGCAGCCACGGGGAAACATTGCCTGGGCTGCGAATCTGAAAGGTCCTGAAAAAGGATCTTGTGGAGTGGGTCTACTGATTTGTCAACATAAGCAAATGTTTTTTTGAAAAGTGTATTTTCTCTCTAGGGGAAATAATTTAGAAAAGAAACTGAGACAATCTGGTAGCAGTGGAGTTTAGATTGGACTCTCAAAATACAGCTGACAGCTTAAATGTAATTATAATTTTTTTGTCATCCATGCCTCATAAAGCACTCTTTTAACTATCCTTGTATGACGTAGAAACAATTTATAGTGGCCACAGGTATAAAGAAATTCTATTTACTGGAAGGAAAGTAAAAGTCCAGAATAATTTAATTGAACAGTAATGTCTCAAATTTGCTTTCATGCAGACCTAGTCCTTTTTAAGTTTCCTAGCCATTGTCCAGAATCTTGCAGAATTAGGCATAAAATCGTGTCCTGTTATGTTTGGAATTTTATGAAATAAGTGAGATTTGAGTACATCAACCCCGAAGCCCCTAGCCCTGTACATATGAGATAAGCAGTGCAGCAGACTTGGCACTTTGGTTCCATTAGCATCAACAAGATTGTTGGGCAAATACACTTATTTTGGCACCTTTTCTACAAACTTGCAGAATAAAACCTAGAGATCTTCCCTCAATAGGCAATATGGGAAGCCCGGATGTATAATCCAGGACAACCATTTCGTGATGTTTAAGGAATTAAGAAACTAATCCATCCTTTTGATGCACTAAGGAATTGCTAGAGGAATTGTCTAGTGGTTAGATCAGGAAACTGTGAGTCAAGGCATCTGTTCCCCCCTTTGTCAGTGAATCATTTCCTCTTCTTCGAGTCCCACAAAACACCCAGACAGTATCTGTCCCCAAGTAAAATAAACCCTTTACCAGATTCTGTCCCCATATAGCTCCCAGGCTACTGCTTGCGGTAGAAGCTCTAATGTGTGTTAGAATCAGAAAGCTTTAACCATCAAAAGAGAAAGACATGTTGTGGTCCTGTATGCAAGTTTTCCCTCTGCAGGTTTCACAGAGCCCAGAGTTCTGTTATCAGCTGCCCTGTGATACCACATAGAGGCAGCAATGTCAGCATGGTCCTCATTTTGGTAGATGTAGAAGTGCAGAGAAAAAGACTTTTCCAGTGCTAAGAAGCACATAATTTATATTAGTAACATTTAAGGACTGGACTATCCATCTCAGTTAAGGATCTGGTGACTTTCTTGCAGTTAGAAAGAGGCAGCTATATTCAGAGAGCAATTCAGCCCTCAAGTTTTAAATCTTTTCCTTGGGATAGGATGAATTGTTTTCCAGAGCTGTCTGTCTCCACTATTCATAGAAGGAAATGTCAAGCAATTTTGCTCCTAACTTACTGCCTCAGTTTAGTGCTTGAATGGACATCCGTGACTCCTGCTGTAGGCATCAGACCACATTAAGCACCAACTCCTTAAGTTTAACAAAAGTGCATTTGCTGCTGTGTTGTACTTTCAACAACTACAGTTGCTGCTGCTGTTTTTGCACTGTCCACACATTCCCTGACCCTCCACCACTGCACACCAAGGGCTGCTGCTGCTCTTGTGGTCAGTGGTGTTTGCTCAAGAACCAGCATCTTCCCAGAGGCAGTCTGCGGTGGGCAAACAGAGAACAGTGTGATGCTTTACTGACCAACACGCTAATTGGTCATCCTCTCCCACTGCTAATCAAGCAAACAAAAATCTGTGCTCTCAGAGATAACAAGGATTAAAGGTGTTGCAGTTATTTCCCACAGGGATTCCAGGCATTCCCATATTTGCAGTAGTTGCCTGAAGTTTATGTTGCAGTTGCCTATGCAGGGAGAGCAGCGGTCTTCAACATTCAGAGAAACATGAGTTCTGATTTGAATAACTCTGCAGAAATGTCTTGAATGTTTGGGATTCCTCCCCAAAAAATATCTGTCTGACACAAGAGGAGATTAATCTTACCTAGCTGCAGCTTTCTAAAAGTTAGGCTGGTGAGCAGGAACCCTCAGTAACCAACAGAGGCAGAGGAGCAATTTCAGACAATGAAAGTTTAAGAGAAATAATGCCTTAAACAAGGGAATCACAATGGTCTATTCTTCCCTTCTGGTGTTTGCCTTATAAACAATTAAAACTGTAACTTTCTCACTAAGAAAATATTTTTCATTTTCATTTCTCTATAAAAATTCAGTTTGAATTTGCCTGATACCTTCCATTTGGTATGTTTTTTTTCTACTTAATCTGTCATCAGAGGTTGTTGTGGTTCAGGTATATGAATGTAGGTACCTGGACTGTAGATGTTTACATCTGATCTAGCTATTTTAAACTCTGTTTGCAAACACTTCTACTGAATGGTGTTTCTCATTCTAAGGTAGAGTAGGCCTAATGAACAGCACCCCAGAAATGATTATTTCTCCCCATTAATAAAGCAGAGAGTGCGGAGTCACAAGCTCTGGTGTAGGTATCTGCACTGCAAATGTCTAAAATTAGGTGGGATAAATCTCATGCAACAAGCTTTATACTTTAAGCCCCTGTTCAGCAAAGCACTTACTGACAGCATAAAATGAAGCCTGAGCTTAAATGCTTTGCTGAACTGAAGCCTCAATTACTTAAGGAATGAGAAGACAGTCATGGGGGATCATAGCAGTCAGACTTGCATGAGGCTTATGTTGGATTTCCACCATGCAGTCCTTTATACCCTTCTATTCCCCTACAGAAAACACTTCTATTCCTTCAGTTTCCACCTCCAAACACATTTATTTCCGACCCCTCCCAGCGCTTACTCTCCCTGGCTGAGTCACACATGCGGTGTAACCCAAAACTGGGGCAGGCAAGAAAGAAGCACCGCAGACTGCCGGGATTTGCAGCTCTTTGCCACTGGCTCTTCTTTTTTTTTTTTTGCTTCAGTGTTTAGCATCAAATTTGTCACAGCTGGGCTGAAAACTTTGCTCAAGAGTGGCAAGACTCCATAAATATGTGGTGGTGGGATGAGTGAGCTTCATGTAATTTGGGGTTTGGTTTGTAAACTGCTGCGGGTAGGTAGCCAAAGCTGAAAGCCCGGCCTCATCAGGCATGTTTGCACTAGCAAAGTCCATGCTTGCAGGGTTCAGGTCCAAGCACGGGCGCCAATATCCACATCGTGGTGTTGGCCTAGGCTACCATGCCATCCAGCCCCAAAACACCCTCTGTGTCCTGTCACCTCCTCCTGGCTACCAGGAGAACCTTGCTTTGGGAGTAAACCTTGAAGTTATACTAATTATTTTTTGTAGTCATCTTGCACCTTTGAGGCAGAGAACTAATCATAATTTTTATGCAGAAAGAAGTTACTACAGTCATCTCCTGAACTTGGCCAAGGCTATAGAATAGAATAGAATAGAATAGAATAGAATAGAATAGAATATTTCAGTTGGAAGGGACCTACAGCAATTATCTAGTCCAACTGCCTGAACACTTCAGGGCTTACCAAAAGTTAAAGCATGTCATTAAGGGCATTGTCCAAATGCCTCTTAAACACTGACTGTTTGGATGCAAATAATAAATAATGGTAGTAATTTAATATTTGTTGTGCTCGTGCTGTAAATGTGTTAGAGGAGATGTCAAAATACTCAAATCAAATTGACATACTTTGTTTATATGTGCCATCTCAGTGCTACATGAGAAGCAGAGAAATGAAATTACTAAACTAAGATCAGCCATCAGCAAGGATTGCTGCAACCCTGAGGATGTGCAGAGTGTAGACTAAATGGAAATTTATAACTATAAAAATACAGGAACACCAATGTGATACTTTTTTTACCCTGTTACCACAATTTAGGCTCTGTAGTCCCTGCTGGTCAATAAAATTGGTGGAGATGCAATACCTGGGATTGCAGTATTGGTATTGACAATAACAGACACCTGAATTGCACTCTTTGTTTCACACAACTAGTTAACTACCTAATAAACCAAACAGGTAAATTAAACCCAGTAGTAGCAACAGAAATGCAATTGAGAATTTGGTCATGTCCAGTGACTGTCATTGCCACGGGCAAGGAGACTATGTTAAGGGACAAGGGAGACTGGGGTCAGCATTACTTGAAATAATCAGCAATTTTCTGGGCTAAAGTACATTTGTACAGCAGCAGCAACTGTACTGTTTCTTTCCATAACTCCCCAGATCTGACTTCCATTCCCTTGTGTTGAGCGTTTGCGCCATGTTTACAAATGGAAGTATGAGTCATTACCAAATGCACCGTCACTTGTATTTCTTCTGGTATTTTCTATAAAATGAATGGTTGTAGATGTCTGTGTAAAAAAAAATCAAATCACTGTGTCTTTCACACCATAAGTGCTGAACAGCTTTGGAGGATAATGAAGCATACTTAAGTTTTTGTTTTTCCTTCTTGATGATACATTTAGAATTTTTAAATGTGAAAAAAATAGATTTTTCTTTCAATGAATCCATGTGTCAAGTTTTTATTATATTTTTGTACATTTAGCAATAAATATTAGATTTTTATATTTTCCCCACCTTTTATTTGCAAGAAACTATGTCAGTATTTCCAGTAAACTGCAGGCTGGAAAATCATGTGTGTGTGTTATGTACTTTGGAAATGCTCTTTGGTAAAATAAATAAATACATTTGGAGTTTTTCCAAGTGGGAGAAACTTTCTAGTGGAAGTAAAAATGCTGTTACATGATTGCTAATTGCTTTGACAAGTTTTTAGGAAGAAATATGTTAATAAGATTTTGTTTGTTTGTTTTTCTCTTTCAGTATATTATGTATGAGTTAAAATATCACTGTAAAATAACCTGTGCAGATAAGTTTAATTTTCCATGACTCTAAAAGCAGTATCAAGGACAAATTTACCTGCAGTTCTTATTTCTGATTTTCAAGTGCTCAAAATGTAATGAGTAATTAAAAGCTACTAGCAGTGCAAAAAATCTATAAATTCAGTAAAAGTAATTAAACTCCCTCCTTGTATAATTCACAAGGTTTCACAATTCTCTAGCATCTTTTTTTTTTTATATAAGACAACAACTGAGTCAGAGACTTCAACACATTTTGTTATAAGCTCATTTGGTGCACAGTCCCTGTTTGTTTTCTGACCATGGTCATAAGATGATCTACATCCAATTAAATCTCTCAGTCTGTGAATTAGATATTCATTACACACCCCTGATGACTGCGTACAGCAAAATTGCAGAATGTTTTTGTAAATCTTATTTGAATGAATGAGTCATTGAATTAAAAAATGATGTAAAGCTCAGTCTTGCCCTTTCATATGTTATACTTCACTACACACATTTGAGAATTAGCATCTCTGCTTTCCCCACGACACCCCAGTGGGTAACAACCGAGCATTCAGGGTCATACTCTGACTCAGTGGTTATTATACAAGGAAGATACCAGTTAAGGAGCCAGAATTTAGGCTGTTTGTATTAAAGCCAGTATTCCCTTGGCATTTATTTTGCTTTCGTAGTATTTATTTTGGGGGAAATAAGGTTTCTGCCTACAGAAGGGAACTATTGTAAAATCTAAAAATACAGTCTTATGCATGGCAAAATCCTGGCCTTATAAATATAAAGAAAGACTATTTTTTGTGTGAATTTATGGCACATGCATTGGCTGCAAAATTGTAGTTCCCATGTGCATCAGTGCATCACACTGCCATTGAAAACCAGCATGCCTGATGCTGAGACTGTGTAAAACTTTTTGTTTTGATGATACTGTAGAGGCAGGAGTGAGCTTTTAATAAAGTAACCCTGCTTCTTCATGCTAGTCTAAATCACCAGGTGCAGTAAATGGCCTGCGAAGTGCTGTACCACATTGCTGCATTACATAAAATCTCATCTCTGGCATTTCTCAGTACATTTCCAAGGGAAGTGAAAATAATGCTCACTGACCTGCCTTTGGGTGTGAACTGTGCTGAGAGCAGTTACAGCTGTTGACAATGAGCCCTCAAAAACCTGTCCCACTCGAAAACCTGTCCCTTGCTTTTCACAAGAGGAAACAAGCAGAACAGATAAGGGCAACGATTTCAGCTTGCCATCCTCTGAGTCTGCAGGAGTGGCAAAATAGTCATAATCTGGCTGATATTACTCACAATAGTGTAACTGATATCCAGCTCAAGAAATTAAACACGTGTTTACCTACAGGTACATGCCCTGATACTGAGCTCACCAGAAGTTGTTCATTGGCAGTTTTTCCCTCTTCTTTGGTCAGTAAGAACCTCAAACCTGGAGGATAATTTTGTCTTGCTTTCACCTGGAATTAGTCCACAAGAGACTGTGCCACTGTCTTAGGTAATTCCTCTGCCACCTCTTTCTCTGTCAGCAGCCTGGTGAGATGTTAGAGGAGTGGGAATGTGGGCTTGCTGGCAGTGTTCCCCTTCATAAACTGCTCCCATGCGTTGGTCAGGCATTTAATGGGAAGGTAGGTTTGCAATGGAGTTCACCCCTCCTGGGAGACAGGGCACAGCCTGGCAAGAACTCTGATCAGAAAATTGATTTCTTGTTCACCACAGGAGGAAACCACTGTTTTCAGAGATGAAAAAAAGAATATGAGTGAGGGAGAAGCTCCTCATCTACTCGAACATAGCCAAATGGTGAAGGTCCTTATTCCAGGTGTGGTGAGAGAATGTGGAAGCTTTTTACATTTAACTTTACAAACAGTACTTTTTTTTCCAGAACCCTCCCCCCACCTTTAGGAAGACCAAATCTATTTATAGATCTGGGTTACATCTGGCCAAAAATATTGACCCTTAAAATGGGGGCATATTTTTTGAAAATATTACTTTGGTATTTCTTCATGACATTTGACAAATATGACTTTTCACTTTTCATTGCAGAAAGGCATCTTGACTTTTAAAATTATCCAAAATTTACAAAAGCAAGCCTTCAGGGTTAAGTTCTATCTCCCCCAAGAGCCTTAAAACATTTTGGTTTAGATCAAAAATATCACAGATGGTAACAGAAGTATTTCTCTTCTCCAGAAACCCCAAATTTCTGTTTCTTGGTTCAACCTCAGGCAAAATTTCCCCTCTGACTATGCACTCATTCTCTGACTGAACAGGAAAAGTTTGGGGGTTTTTTTTGTATAATCAGATTTAGATGGTAGACTAAGGGTTGAGTCTCTGTCCTCATGTCCAGCTATTTGTAGAAAGGACATTTGAACTCTGGTCTAGGCAAAGGTCTCTGACACTGATCTGTTAGCTACCTTGGTGGAATAAATTTCTCCTGTGTTAAGTAAAAATCTCTCCCTTTTTTCCTCCTCCAAAGAGGATACACATGTTCTAGCAAACCATTTTGGTTCATATGAACAAAAATCTTCACATAAAGAAGGTTTCTGGAGGAAACTTTTAACCCTCTCTAGCTGCCAGGATACTTGCGGGATTATTTCTTTTCCTTTCACATTCCACCAAGGGAAGAAGCGGTCACAGAGGCAGTAAATGAAATTGCTCCCCAAAAAGCAGGCTTGCTGTGGCAGGCAGGGATTCAAGTCACCTAGACCTGATGGAAAGGGGGCAGAGGGGCAGCCTCATCAGGGACAACACACCGCCCATCTGTCTGTCCTCACAGAAATGTAATCAGGACTAGCAGGGAGCAGGATTGCTTGAAGTCGATATAATTTTTAAAAGTGCTTGACATAATGGCATCTCCATGGGACTATTTTCCAGAGGTAGCACAATGTGGGAGTTAGGGAGCCCATGCAGCGATAACACATTATATTTCTCAAAGGTTTTGAGAAACAGTGGGAGATGCAGAAGACAACCTGGGTAGAAGTTAAACCATTTATGGCAAAACACCCTCACAATTAAAAAGATGAATTAATTGCCTCACAGCCAGAAAGGATGAAGAAGATCTCACTTGCTTTCCTCCTACGTAGATAACAAAGAGAAATAAGGAAATGAGAATCTGAGAAATTAATGGCTAAAATGTTAATTTTATTTTACTAAGTTGTTTGTTACTAACTTTAAGAAATGCAAATCCAGTGCACACGAGTGAGCTCATCACAGTCATTTACAGAAGGAAGAGAGGTAGGATTTGCCCAGAGTGGTTCTTCTGGTGCTAGAGAAGCAGACTTAAATAGGATTTATTTAATGAAGAAGCTTCTTTGAAACAGGAGCCCAAACTGCCAGATTGATATTGAAAAGTCCCAAAATCTCATCTCCACCTGAGGGAGGGAGGCCCTTTCACTGCTTACCCATTTTTTTGTGTTTTTTTTTTTTTTTTAAAAAGCATTATGTTTGATGCAATGCACTTGAATGCTTGGGTGCTTTGCCCTTCCCAGTAAAGTAAGGATGAGTATGTGGTACAGAGAGGACAGACAATGGGAAAACAATGACAAGACGTACTTTAATTTGTGCCTAAGCAGAAAATGGCTGATGCCTCTCCAGCCATGAGGAGGGCTGCTTAGAAATCACACACAAGTCGTAACAGAGCCAAGCTATGCACATGACAGCAGATTGATTTTTTTTTTTTTTTTTTTAATGTGAACCAGGGCTCTTCCACAGGGAAAGTCTCCGTTTCATCCCACAACTCCTCACTGTCAGCTGCAGGGAACAAGACACTGTTGCTCCAGCCTGATGCCCCTCAGGCTGCTGGTGTGTCCCAGGCCCGAGGAAGGTATCTCCCAGCACCGGGTGCTGAGGACCGTTTGTTCTTCTCCTTCTCATCCTGCATCATCCTCGGCACTGCTTAGGTCTTTCTCTTTTCTGGTGAAACACCACTGGTTGTTTCCTTGCTCCAAGGAGCACACAACATACATGAGCGAGCTGCCTGCAGGACATGAATGTCAACACATTTTTTTCTGTGAGAGGGTGGGGGGAACATAAAATATTTCACGTTTCCCTTGGTTACTGTATCTCCATGAATCACATCCTCGGGAGCAAGGCAGCCTGGCTGGGGGGCACGGAGAGACTAGTGTTCGCAGGGTCCTGCTGCCGGCTTGGTTTGCCATAGCTTTCACCTCCCAGCACCTCTCACACTCCATTATCATACCCAACAGAGACATTTCTCCACTCCCAGGCTCAGCCAGCACTGCTGCCTCTAACTCAGCTGCAGCTTCAGCAGAGTCAGACCAGCCCGAACTTTGTACCGTGTCATTCACATCTGCCACCCACAGCACGCTCCAGCTCCACGCCTCCACACAGGAGGAAACATGCTGAAAGCTACAATGCCCATGGCCTATTTTTCAAAAATTTGAATTCTGTGAAGGGCTCAGTTAACCCTGTGCATGCTGTTCTGTGCACATAGGGAGGGGAGATGGCTCAAAGGAATTTTCTGTAACATGTAGTAAGAGGGAGAATATATCCTGAGACCTGGTAGAAAGGCTTTGGAGAGATACAAATATGTATTATAATAGCACTTGGCAAACCTAGACCAAATGCAATTAATTCCTGAGGTAAGGACCTTCAAGGCTAGTATCAGTGCCAAAGCGTGCTGAGGGAGGAGGAGGAGGAAGAGAGGTACCGGTTGGAAACAAGGATTTCCAGGCTTTTTTGGATGTCACTAGCACTGGTGCCATTGTGGCTGTCCAGGCAGGAGGTGTCCTGGTCTGCAGTCCTGAGCACACAAGCGTGTGCTGGTAGTGGAGACTTGAAGGGGGAGAAGGAAGAGAGGGGAGTATCCTCAGGGAAGATGGAACATCATGGGTAGGAAATGGCTGCACCATGTCTCAGATGGGCTGTTTCTCTGCCTCATCCTGCTCTCCTGCACTGTCTCATATCATGTGCTCTGCTCATCTCTTGTGCCCTTTGTTGTTTCCTGTGATTCCTCTGAGGTGTGCCTCCCCCTGTACCTGAGCACACATCCCTCTTCTCGGGCATTAGAGGGATGATGGTTATCAATCAACCACATTCTCCATCACAAAGAGACCAGTGCTTCAACAGTTCACGACCTACACTATTTATTTTTTTTTTAGCCCACCTTTCTTTTTGTAATCCCATCACTGGGATGCTGAGCATTTTAAAAGTTGTGGAGTCCTCTGGCCCCATTGGTGAACCTGGAGAAGAGCCACCCCCAGCTTCTCAAGAGAGCTCCAGGTGGATACCAGCATGGTGATGGCCCTGAAAAGGCCAGGAGGTGGCCTGAGAGAGTGAGGACTGCAGATGGGAGCAGGTTCCCAGCTGTAAGCAAGAGGTGGTACTGCTAAGCTGTGGGGCAAATCCCATGGCATGGAGGCTACTGGGCACCAGTCTGGGACAACTGAGAGCATCTCCCTAGCCAGGGGGCTCCATAAGTACATCCTTCACCAGCAGCAAGGCTGAGATCATTGTCCATGGGATACTCACAGCCCTAGAAATGCCCTGACCAGCCACCCCACTGAACCATCCTGAGCACAGGCATGCTGCAAGGGAAGTGCAACCAGGGAGGAGGGCAGCAGCCATCCCTTCAGCACTGTAACAGCTGCAGGCAGAAAGCTGGGCCCAGGCTAATTCATTAATAACCACCCTGAGGAGCAAGGCTGGGGTTTGCTGACTGTTAATTCAGACTTCCCAGACTAATGCTTCCTTCTGTTTCTTTCCCTCCCTTCCCTCTAATAAAGTTCTGGTCATTTAAAACACTTTGTAAAAGCTCGCTGCTGTGACCAGGAAAACACTGCTTGATCTGGGCTGCACACTATTGTTTAGTCTCTCAAATTTCTGAATAGGAGGTTGAGTCAGGGTTGCTCCAGTTTTCAAGGAGGCATAGTTCAAAATTGGATCCAACTTAGCAGCACATGCTGAAAGTGTTACAAAAGTAAGCAGATGAGACCAAAAAAATGGGATGATAACCAGCAGAGGCACAAAGAGGTGAGGGATGATCCCAGGATCCAACACGCACTCAACAGCAGAGTGGAGAAGAGATCTCTGAGTCTCTGAGACTCCTCTGCCTGACAACATGTCCATCATGAGACTGAGCATATAGTGGACATGGACACGTTGTGACAGATACTAGGTCATGTATTTGGTCTCTGTTTGGCAAGTCTGAATACGCCCAGTAAAGTCTCTTACTCAGGCATTCTGCCAAGCCTCTCTCTTCTTGCTACTGCCCCTTCATGTCTTCTGTTGGATGTTCTCACACTGCAGCGCGTCCATCTGAGAAGACTCACTGTCACTGTTGTAGAGAGGGCAGTAGCAGGCTAGTTATGACCTGGGAATTTACTACCATCTTTGTTTTCTATGTTCTATGAAATATTTCAAAATGTTAGAGACCAGTGTTGCATCCATAGACATGATCCATCCATGGCCTTCTCTAAAAATGCAACACCATCTCACACAAACAAAGTTTCAGTACCTAGGATGGCAGAAGGAAGAGTAATACAAAGTATGGAAATCAGCACTGGTAGCCCTTGAAATCTGTGCCTCTCTATGCTTTGAATAAAACAAATAAAAGCAGTATTCTGATTTTTTCTTTTTAATAATCTTCATTAACACCAATATATGATTTTATTTGGCTGTCTTTTTAAATCCATGAAATTTATTAATTTAAAGATTAATCCTTTAGAAAGTTGGGGTAGGTTTCAGCTCTATATTACGATTCCTGAACTTCAGCGTCTACATGCAAACCACACCTAGTATGTATTTTACATATGAGACCATCATGGTCAGCAGAAAGCTTGTCAGTACAGCCAATGAAGCCAATGAAGAGAGCAATTCAGGTCACCAGTCCCCAAGGCTATGGGCTCAGTGTGATTGCCCAGAAAAATATCCTGGGGTGCACAAGATATTTATGTGGTGCTGTGAAAAATGACACAGCACAGAAAAGACCCAAAGTCTTTTGCACTGTTGTCCAGAAGCCAGAGAGGGCACCAAGAAAGGCTTAGGTAGTAAAAACTAAACTGCTCCTTTGCCTCATGTGTTGACACCTAGATGTAGACACCTCAACTTAGTGTCCTAAGTTGAATCTTGACTTTTTTGTAGTAACTTACTGCCTCCTGCTAAGTCCTGATGTCTGAAGTGCTGTTGAGAGCCTCATTTGCTCTTGTTCTTTTGTGTCCTGGCAAGATAAATCCTAAGATGGCACCACTGTGAATGAAAAATAGTTCAAGCACTGCATTCTGTCCCATAGTCTAGAGTCATGGCATACCTCACGTCCACACAGATAAGCAACCTTCTTCCCCAAAACTGAGCAGCCACATCCAAAATGCCTGTTAGCAATGGTCCAGCTCCTGAACTGTGCCTGAGCTGTGTCTGTGAGACTGAAAGCTGGCCCAGGTCAGGGATGAGCGATGGCCAGCCCACGGGCCTCTCTACACTTTGTTAGTATAATTGTATCCTCTTCTCAGAGTACTGCTCTTCAGCATTAAAACCCACTTTTTATGACAACATAATTTTTTAAGGCCAGGATTAAATGTGACTGAAATTTTCTAAAATATGGATGTTCCATATAATGAAGGGAAAAATCACAACCACAATGTTCCTTCACTTAAACCATAAGTTTTTCATGGATACCCTGTAAATGACAATTTTACTCAGCTAAGGCAAGCTTGCAAAGCCCAGGAGTGCCAGGTTTTCTGAGAGTTGACTGGGTTTTGCCCTTTCATCCCACCTTGGCTTCATATTGTAAAAATGCAGATGCTTAGGAAATTGCCTCCAGGTGTTGAGTGACCTGAGTTTCACAAAACTAATAAACCTTGATCTGAGATAGATGACCTGGTCAGCATAGGATCTTTAGGCTTGCAGAAGAGAACTGAAAAGGATCGTTTTTGCATTTCCTTGCTGCAGCTTTACTGCTCTTACGGCGAACCTCAGGGAGACTCAGAAGTGCTTGGTTTTCTTGGGCAAGAGAGTCTTGTGGTACACACAGAGCACAAGGCTGGTTTGAGTGTTTTGTGGAGATACGTGAACTAATACTAAAGTCCGTCATTCAGATATGGTCTGCTAAGTTAGTCCTGGCAGTGCGGTACTCAGCTTGGAGGAAAACATCTGTTTTGTAAGTATGCAGAGTTCATAAAGCTATGTGGTGTCTCTGCACAATGACCTGCAATGGAGACCTGCCCTTCTCTTCTCTTTGAATGCCTTGTGAACCAAAAGCACCTGGCCTTTCTGTCTTGATTTCTTCAACTAGAAGAAAGGATAATACTATTTTGTCTTCTCTTGGGGATTCTGTGTTGGTTGATTTATGAATGGAGATGAAGTCTGGAAGTCTTTACATAGAGGCTCGCTATAATGCCAGTCTTTTGTCCCAGGTCTCCAAATAGACCAAATTATGCATTAGGGACATCTGATATGCACAGTGGTAGCCCATCAGCTACTGCCCAACTGCCTTTATGGCCCATAGAATATTTACTGTGCTGCCAGGTTCAACAGTGCTAGAAAACATGCCTTGTAGATGCAATTTCACTGTAGAAATTGTTTAGAGCCTGCTAAAGCTTTAGTCAGAGTATATGGGATTTTTTTCTTCTATAAAAACCCTGAGGGCTAGTATCTGTTTAACATTCAGGAGACAAGAAATGCTTCCAGTACTTGGAAACAGTGAATAGCATCCTTCTGGGATCCCTGAGATGAGATACTAAATCTTGTCAAGAACTTGCACTCCTTATTTTCCTGTTACAGCAGACATTGAGGGATAGCAGTTGGGTCCCTGTACATCATCACCATCAGCAACAAAACACATTAACTTAATGCTGCTAATGAGTACTGAGTGAGCACTGGAATAGGAAGCTATGTTGACGTTTAAAAGATCCCAGTTTTCAGGCTCCGTGTTGCCTAATTGCGAGGATTCTGTGGGAAGCACTGCTTCAACGTCTCTATCTAGTATGGACATGACCAGCAGGAATACACTACTCCTATGGAATGTCAGTTACTGCAGGAAACAATTATCCTTTCTGAATATTCAAAATATGTCAAAACATTCTTCCTTTTTCCCTTTTAGGGCTCATCAAAGCTGTGAGTGTGTCAACATCATTCCACCTACTCAGAGGCGGCTGTGGAATATCTGATTCACAGGCGTTTCTCTTGCTCAGCGTTGAACCTTGTGCAGCTGTAGCCAACTCAAACCTTTGCAAGTAATACAGGCAAAAATGGATTTTGCCAACCAAAGGGTGGTCTGGTCAGCATGTACCACCATTACATTCCTTTTCTCTCCTAAATAGGTTGCCCGTGTCCAAATTTCTTGTAGCCCTGGACTATACTCATTCCAGAACTGTGCTAAGTGTGGCTGGGAGAGGGCTAGTTCACCCAGGCCAACAGCACGTGAGGGACTATCCTAACAATTTAATAGCATAGGTGATCATGTTCTGGAGTCTGGGCCTGGGTCTTGACATTTTAATTTACTAGCAGTGATAGAGCCAGTGAGTAGTAACAACAGGATCATCCAGTCAACTGGTCTGAAGGTATATCATGAACTATTATGTCTCACCCTGCTTCCCTTTCATAGGGGTTTGCCTAGGGCTTCTCTACTAGGAAGACATCCAATCTTGATCTGAAAACATCAAGGGAGAGAATCCAACCCTACTTTTGGTAAGTAGTTCCCAGGATTAATTGCTCTTACTATTAATAATGCATGCCTGGGTTTCTTTGTATGAATTTGTTTGGCTTCAGCTTCTAGCTGTTGATTCCTGCTATGCTTTCTCCACTAGATGAAGGAGATCTTTTGCATACGGTATTATCTTGTTGTGGTGGTACTGGTACACTTTAATCAAGTCATGTCTCCATCTTTTTGATAAAGTAAGCAGAGAGATCCCTTCCAGGCTTTCACTAGAGAGAGACATTTTCTCTCATCCTCTCTCTGACCTGTCTCCAACTTTTCCCATTTAAAATACAGGCACCAGGACTTTTTGCACTATGCCAATATTAGTCTTACCAGAGCAGCGGGGAGAGATAAGATCAGCTCCTCACTCCTACTCACTACTTCCTTGTTCATATATCCATGAATCACATTCTCCCCTTTTGCTTTACACTAGGAGCTCATGTTAAATCCAGTCTGTGGTCCTTGATTTCCGTGGCTGCCTGCTATCTACACAATAGGCTTCATTCCCTGCTCCTATAGGAGTGCCTCTACTAAGACACATCTTTAAAATCAGGTCTTCTGCACTGTTTGTATTATAATGTTCTGGGAGCGTGTTGCAAAGTCAAATCCCTGAGCTGCTCAGGTAAGTTTCTTGGGCATGGAATAAAGAAAATAAATAAGAATTGTTCCTTAGAAAATGAATGACAAAATTCCCCTTACTGTCAATAGGAGTAGAATCAGCTAATGGCATTTGTTCACCAATAAGAACTTGTAACTAAATTTTCCAGGTCTACAAATGGTGAAAACGATGCTGCTCTAATCTTTTTTTTTGTATACAAGATCTTGTAACTACTGTAACCAGTGAACACGTATCGACTCTTTCCCACTGCTACTGACAGTATTTTCACATCTTAAAAAGAAAATAAATCAAGTCTAACCTGTCTTTCCAACAAAGATTTTCTGCTCATTAAAATCTGAGAACTGCTGCATGGATTTTAACTTGATAGGCAGAAAGTCTCTCATTCATCCCAAAGGCAAGTGTAGTCTATGTGTCTAAGCCATTATGAAATTTTTTAAGTCAAATCAGAGCTATTCTTTGAAGGACTGTGATTGTGCAATCATCAAGGCTTTTTTTCATGCTGGCAAGAAAAGACACAAAGCAAACTGCTCTGATGCATTTTAACAGGTATTTTTTAGACATGTAGATTGAAAGAACAGCCCTGAAACTTTCACTTGAGTGATCCTTACATCCTTGGTCCTACTGATTTTGATGAGAGTGGCTACTCAGAAAAGGATTCAGGATTTGACTTGTGCTGATATTTTCTGCCAGTGATTTTTTCCATGTAAATATGAGGTCTTGTTGATGTCATAACACCAAGAAATCAGTTTTGTGGGCTCATTAACAAGGGACAAGCATCTAAAAGTCTACAGGCTTTTGTGGGTAGCCAAGGATTACAGTGTAAATCCAACTGTGATACATATTGATGCTTGAAAGAAGAAAGTACATTTAAGTTCATGTGAAGCTGTTGATTCCCATGCACAATACACTTTATATTATAGCGCAAGAGCTCACTAACTTTGCCGTTAAAACAGGCCTTGGTAATTCTGAGGAATGCTACAATTTCTGTCTGAAACTACTTTTAGAAACTACCTGTGATTAGTATTCATGTAGTTGTCATTGTCGGATGTTCACAGGATATTATATGGTTATTATTTCCAAAGAGCTGGGATCGCCCCGCAGGAGGGACGCTTCCTCAAGCCCTGTGAGGTGATGGCTCCTGGTGAGGGCTGAGCACAACGCTGGGATGTTTGCGGAGGCTTGTACCTCTGCAATATGCATCTCACAATGGTTTATTTGTGCTGTCCCAGGTCCCTGCAGCACACCCAGTATGTGAATGCTTCTCAGTGATGTATTAAACTAATCAACTACCTGTCACATACATTTCAGATGCAGTTTTGCAGTTGAGGAGGAGAATTCATCACTATTTGATGAGGGCAAGGGTGTTCTCTCTGCACTTCCTAAAAGTTTAAAACAAGCAAGTAAAGTAAATTCTGCTTTATATAAACACATCAAGAATGTGAACATAAAAAACTGCATTAATAATAGTCTGGCTATAAAGTATTCTATAAGCAAAGGGTGGGTTTTTTTCTGTCAATGCAGTCACAGCTGTCCTGGTGGCTGGGTGGCAGTAAGGTGTGTTAGCCCGTGGGAAACCTGACCTGGGGAGTTCCCAGGCAGGAGAGCCAAACAAGGCCATGCTGCCTGGGTACCTGTTGGGAGACTGGTCATATACCTCACTCCGCCAAATACTATCTTACAAAGTACTGGTGTCTGCTCAGGGTTTGGAAAAGTTTGAAATAGTGATTAGATTCCTCAGTTGCTTAAAAACTTGGTTTAATTCCTCCACTGAGAGAGGAACCAAAATAGCCATATGCAAAATACCACCTACCAGCCTCAGCCATGCCTGGGAAGATGGTGTGTGGTGTTCTTCTGTAAATAGATCATGTAAAGAGACTAGAAAAACCTGGCCAGCAGAGGTCAGGTATCAATTTGAATGGTTTGAGAACAAAAGTTGTTCAGAGATAGCAATTTGGCTTGATATTGTCTCTCAATATTTGGGGATGGAGTGCGTAGTGTTAGTCGGCAGAGCTGGTCTGCCTGCCCTTGAGCCATTTCAGTTTACTGTTGTCTGTGATTGTTATTTCCATCATTATGGTATTTGCTGTGTTTTACTTCCTAAGTACATTTTTTGTGTTAAATCTCATATTTTGACTCAGTGATGAAAATTAGGTTATGTGGAAAGTCATAATTTATAAACAAGTTGTACAAATTTCCGTCCCTTTCCCNCTTTCTTTCTTTCTTTCTTTTCTTTCTCTCTTTTCTTTCTTTCTTTCTTTCTTTTTCTTTCATCTTTGTCTTTCTTCTTTCTTTGCCTGTCTGTTTTTCTTTCCTTCTCTCTTTCTCCTCTCTTTCCCTCTCTCTTTTCCTCTCTGATGTCTTCTCTTTTTCTCTCTGTCTCTGTGTTTCTCTGCCTTTTTTTCTCAGATTCATAGGCCTGTTTTGTGAACTTGAGTACGCTGGATGACATAGTTACACCCACGGATTCACCCTCCCTAAAAGCATTCACAGTTGGACTTGCCACTGCATGTTTCTCTCCTTTCTGAAGCTGAACAAATTGCACAGACAGAATTGAAACAACTTAGATTTTCTTTCTAGCATCTTTCAGCTACCACAATAACTGAGAATGAGTTATTCTTGACTTATGTATTCCACAGATACAGAGAGCAGCATACATTGCACAGGGGTGGGAGAGTGGGATGGGTTAATCGCAAGGGATAAATACCCTGTGGCTGTTCCACAGGGACTGAGCACTAAACCAGGCAATGCTGGCATCCTGGCCAGGGCTGGAGCAGTGCCTGGACACCCACCAGCAGTGAGCAACCACGGCTGCTCAGCCTTTGGACTCATGGTGCTTACAGTGTTTCTTAAAGGTTTGCTTGAAAGTAGTCCTGAAGAAAATGAAGACAATGTGCTAGCCTAAGCATTTACTTTTATATATATAAAGTGGCAGGTATGGGTAGATATTGTAGCTAGAAGCCAAAATCATTTACTTCTTGTACCCCTGATGACAGAAGTGAAAATGCTTCTGATCCACAGGATGGTTTCCTGTACATTAACTTCCATCATATCTGCAGTTCTTTGCAGAAATATCTACCAGTGATAGTCTTAAAAATCACATGGCACATTTGTACAGCAGCTATTTCCTACCTACTTCAGATTCAGCATCTCTGTAAGGCAGTAGGTGAACTATTTTTTATGAGAAGAGTACTCAGGCCAGGAAAGAAAGCACAGCTGTGGGTGAGGGGCTGCCCTTGACAGCCATTTACAGTTTTCATCATGAGCATCCTAACAGGAAAGATATTTGTTCAGTCTAAGTTTCCCCTTTAAACCATGCTTTGTTTGTGTTATATAATTTCCTGACCTCAAGAATTAGAAGAATTAAGAGGAATTAATCTGGTAGAGTAGACCTCCTGTGAGGTTTTTTTTCCTTCTGCGAGTCACACTTTCATAGAGAGAGTACCCGGATTTTTGTCTCTCAGAAAGTAAGGTTCAACACCACTAGGGATATCATATCTTGAAACTTTAGAGCTGTAGCAAGATCGGGGTGAGAGGGGAAAAAAGGACAACAAGACCTGTTGGCTCCTGGTGGACTGGTAAGCAGCTCTCATTGCAGGGAGCTCACAGGGGAAAAGCAGGTAATTCCCACTTCCAAATGTCTTGTTATTCCTCTGAAAATGTTATGTATGTATATGTTAGAGTACTGCTCACAGACCTCAGTCTACATTGGGACTACTTTGTGGAAGTGAGTGAGGGAGAGTCCCTCTTCCGCAGAGCTTGCAGGCCAGATAGACAAGAAGGATGAAGGCTAAGGGAGGAAACAAAGTCACCAGCATAGCGATGTGCCAGTCAGCCAGGACAGCCCTGCCCTTCTGCACTTCCAGGCTGGTCTTCTGCAGGCCATGCCCAAAGAACACGTGAGGTCCAATGGACCTGACTAGTAATTAACTCCTGGATGCATGTAAAGGTCTGAAAATTGCATTTCTAATAAATGCTTGAATTGCTGGCTTTACTAATCCAGTATTTTAAACATAGATTGAATATTTCAATAGGGCTTACGATAGTACCTTATGCCTCCACTAACAAAGGCTGTAAGTATGTATGAAAAACAGGTAATATAATTTGCAGAAAGAAACATCTCAGTAAATGCCTAATTACACCATTTAAACTGTGCTTGCTGGAGCCCAGGGCTGTACTCCACTGCTTGAATTTTTGTAAATCCTTGACATTACAGCTGCTTAAATCCACGCCAGGAGCAACGTTGGATCTGTCAACCAGAGAGGGAGGCTTCATTGTCCAAAATTAACAATGCATGAAGCCTCAGGTAGCTTTTCACTTTCAGCTGCTCTGCTTCAGTGTTGGAGAGCCTGTGTGAGAGATCCAAAGCCCAGTTGTAGGATCATACCCTTTACTTGTGTAATATGTATGATAAGTATCACTAGTACAACATGTCTGGGTCATGCAGATACAACAAAGAGCCACCCTGCTTGTGATTTTCTTTGTGCTTTGAGGGCTCTGGAGCCAGTCCTACATCCTGAACAAATCAGTGAAGCCCTGCCAGCCTGGACAGTGTCTAAATTTCAACTAAATTGATTGCGAAAGTTTCCAGTACAATGCTAGATGTGTTAATCTGTATAGATCTCCTTTGTAGTGCACTTCTCAACATAGTTCTGGGTCTTTAACACAACTAGAAGAACAGCTTCTTTTCATGGTTAGATAAATACTCCTATGGTATCTTCAAGTTGGGAATATTTTCCTGAAAATAATCACATGGGAATGACTATTACACCTTCTTTTGGGAGAAAAAAAATTGGTTGCAGAGAAGGTGATCAAGTAATATGTTTACAGGAGAGTCAGAAATGGCCATAAACAAAAGGAGTTTTGCCCAGATCTCCACATAAACTCTTTCACCTTGTCCGCATTTTTAGAGATATTAGGAGAAAAATAAAATTCAGAACAAGTTTTTTTTTCAGTAATTGCATTAAATGATGCTTTCTCCGTCAAAACACTCTTGTTCTCAATTTATCAAAATTGAGCAGAAAAGTAAATATTGCTCCTTCCATGAGACTTGCAATGGTGGGGCCTTGCTTTGATGGTCATAAAACAAAGAAGTCAGCTATGTTGGGACACTAAAGATACCTTGGTATATTTTTGTCAGAAGAGACGCAGTATTTTGGGGATGCAAAGTAATTTCAATTGTCTTCCTAGAATTCCTTAGAGATGGAGAGCATGATAAATGTCTCCGCTTCCTTGCATGGTTTAGAGTTGCTGCATGCTGTTTGAACAGCTGCACTTGTTCCATCCCCAAAGGTGGCTGCAAGTCAGTGGAGGAAGAAGCAATCCAAGGATATATCATTCTAAAGTGGCAGAGAGGATGACTTATTGGAGTTTTTTTCCACTGATAAATCTTTATTCTTTTAGTGATACTGAACATGCTCTCATGACTGAAGAGTTTCAGCAACTCATCGTAGTGCTCAGTGTGTCTGTCATGTAACAGAAAGGTTTCTCTTCCTGTCCTGGCTCAAATTACCTAATATACAAATGTCTCTAGACTCCCTTTAAACCCCCAAAAGGCACATCTCATGGACCAAACTCCACTGCTCTGTTGCTTGGGTAACTGTCCAGGTTTCAGCTTAATTCAGAGTTCATTTTCTTCCTAGTAGCTGCTATAGTACTGTGTTTTGGACTTAGTATGAGAACAATGCTGATAACGCACTGATGGTTTAGTTGTTGCTCAGTAGTGTTTACACTAGTCAAGGACTTTTCAGCTCCCCATGCTCTGCCAGGGGCACAAGAAGCTGGGAGGGGGCACAGCCAGGACAGCTGACCCCAGCCTGCTCAAAGGCCTATTCCATACCATATGGCGTCACGCTCAGTATAGAAACTGGGGGAGTTGGCCGGGGGGTAGCGATCGCTGCTTGGGGACGGGCTGGGCATCGGTCAGCGGTGGTGAGCAATTGCATTGGGCATCACTTGTTTTGTATATTCTTTTATCATTATTAATATTTTCTCTTTCTCTGCTATCCTATTAAACTGCCTTTATCTCAACCCATGGGTTTTAGGGTTTTTTTTCAGTTCTCTCCCCCATCCCACCGGGGCAGGGGGAGGGTGAACGAGTGGCTGTGTGGTGCTTGGTTGCCAATCGGGGTTAAACCACAACAGTAACTTACTAGTTACAGCTTTCCTGCAGGTTCCTAACTGGAGAATTTCTGTAAAATTATTCAGTAAATATGTGATATGTTGCCCCTTCTTAGGGGTTTGCATAGAGTAAAAAATGCATATTTGTAATTTTTTCCCCATATTTAGCAGCCTTAACGGTATCATGTTCAAAGCCATTATTTATTGCCAAATTCTTCAAGTGATCCAAGAAAGCATGATTTCTCACAAGAGAGGGAAGTGTCTTCTGTCTACCATCATGTTGCTACAAGACTGAAGTCTGGGTAATTCGCTGCACAGCAGTACACCTCCACGCTGAATGCTCTTGCAGAGGAACCTCTAAAATACACTGCTTATTTGCTCCAGGGGACCTTACTGATTGACAGTGAACATATCTGTGGAGCTGCATTTGTTTTGATCTGTGACTGGCATATGACAGTGAATTTAAGCAAGTTTGGTTGGGTCTGTGGTGGTGCTGCTGATCTGGTCAACATCCCCATGTTTGGACACTTCCCAGCCCACTGTGCTGAGTCTCAGCTCACTGCTCACTAGCTTTCAGCTTTGCTGTGTCTCACTAGGACTCCTTCTGGGACACATCTAGCACAGACTCCAGGTGGAATCAGTTTCATCTAAATTTCAATGTGTAAAAAGTTAGTTTTAGGTGCTCTCTGCCATCTGTGGTGTCAAAGGAGCACTCTGAAAGGGAAATGCCAAAGTTAGATTAGAAGAAGAGTTTCTTGCAGGTTCTTATTTTCCCTCCAATGACTGTAAAGGATGCCCAGAAAAGCAGCTGAGACAGGTGATGAATTTTACATGTTTGAATTTAAGTGGTATGAGTATCTGAATGTAAGTGGTATGAGATCTGTCATCTCTGTCTTAGTCCTTCATGGAAGTAGAGGCCTACAAACCCATTGTTGCTGGCCCTTAGGACACTCACATCTTCCAGATAGGACATCTTGATCATTTAAATACACTGAGAGTTATCCAGGGAAGGTGGTGAGTGTGTGGAGCCACAGTATACATCTATAGGAGCACATGGCAAATTAGCACTTACACACAGAGACAGGCAGGCTTCGCATAGGTTTTGTGGCTTTTCATCTCAAAGACTAAAAAAAAGAGGTTCAGATGGTTTAGGAAACAATAAACTTTATGAAAGCTGTACTACTTCCACCAGCTCATGTGCTGGCGGCCAGCAGATACAACAGTTCCAGATGAGAGCAGTTCCTGTCGTTCCCTCCCTGCTTCTCTCTGATCAGTCCCAAGAGGCAACCACAGCCCCTTCCCTCCCAGTTCTCTCACAGAAGTTCACATCTGAAGAACTATTTTGCACCAAGCAGTGAACATCTTTTCTCTCATTGCCCCTTCTTTTAAAACCATGGAGGGTCAGCGGTCTTCTGTGGCTGGTCCTGTGCCATCACATTTTCCCTCCTCTTGGAAATCTAGCTCAAAATTGAGGCTAAGAAATGGCAAAGCCTCCCCTCCCCTTACATTTGAAGTGACACATTATGAAGTGACATTTGCAATGTAGAGAGTTCATAAACTACAAGATCATTTCCACCAGCTGAGGGAACGGAGGGTGCTGCACAGACTCCCAGGGAGAAAGGTGAGCTAGAGGGATAGACATCACTTCAGTGTTTGTTCTCTTCTGAGGGCAATATAGACTATTGAATCCTGGTTCTAATACAGTCATCTGAAAACCTGCAGAAAAGTCATTTTTCTGTAAAACCCCTTTGGTCAGATATAAATTGAATTTTCTCCATGTACAGTGAATATTTCTTCTGTTTAAAGAAACTGAGAATGTATAGGCTACACAGGAAGATGTGCAGAGGCTTTACTGTAAAACTTATTGAAAGGTCACCAAAAAAAAAGACAAGTTCTAATTTTAAGAAAAGAATTAAAATAAGATAACAATACAACTGTGCAATCTGTTTTACAGTGCATTTCACATATTTTCAAAGTCCATGTCAACCTAACAATCTAGTCTCCAAAGACTTCAAAGCCATCTACAGGGTACCCTTTTAAGTACTGGCAGTATTAATATTATGGATATTTAGTTCCTGGTGCAATAATTTAAGTATTGGATCTTAAATGAATGAAAATTCTAAATTGAAACCCTTAATTGAATCACATCTGCATTGCAAAGATATTTTAAAATCTGAATCTGGGATTCTCTGGATTCATTTCTGAAGTATACCACTATAACGCCAGAGTGGACTTGCTACAACTCCCATCATAAATGACACATACACTTTGGAATATATTGTGATTTAAATCAGCAACTAGAAAGCAAAGCAAAGGGTATTTCTCAAATGACTAACATTGATAGATTTGATGCATTTTACATGTAGAGATAAATCCTTTTCTCCTATTTTGCAATATTTTATTTATATAACAAGTAAAAGGTTATTTTGCATTATAAAATAAAGCTAAAAAGACAAAACTAACCAGAGCTGACCAAAGCTGAAAAACAGGAAAGCCACTGGGGAAAGAGAAAAAAGGAATTCTAGTTATTTTACATAACAGATGGCAGCATAACAGAAAGCAGCTGATGTTGGTAGCCTAGGGGAATTTTCCGGTGTCAGAAGAAAAATAAAATTTAGGATATACAGAACACCCCATTAAATGAATTTCATAAAAAGAGTGTTTTGTTTACATATACGTGTATGGATATAGACATATAGATGTATACAAAGTTGCTCATAATTGTAGAGATGTCTGTGTTTGGAGGGAAAAGAGACTAAAAGTTATGACAGAATTATATTTTCCTTACCTGCTACACAGTGATTATTGCTCCTTTCTTTGGAGTACCTCATTGCTCTCCTTCTCTACCAAACTCAGTCTTTCCCTTCTCCCTTCCAGGGTTCTCTACATTTTCATCTATATGTTCATTTGGGTTCCCATTTCCCTGTACTCCCTCCCCTGTACACCTCCATTTTATTCTGCCACTGAATCTAGTCTCCCACATATGTTGCACCCTTCTGCTACTCTCCTTGTAAAACCTTCCATGCTGCTATCCTGCCTGGAAATACAGCTTGCCCCAGAAAGCAAATCTCACCCCGTATGTAGATCCGACCAAGCCTGCTAGGACAGACCCATTAAAAAAGAAGGGCTGCACCTCATCTCTGAGCTGCCTCTGCATATGCAGAGAACTTTCAGGGTGACTTGTGTTGTCTGCTCAGACCAGAGATACTTAATGTATGACCTTTGGCATCTATATATCTTGCCTGGGCAATTCATCTACTTTATGGCTCACTCTCAGTGACCTTTTTTTGCCATGAACGGTGGATGACATTCTCAACAGCGGCTTCCCTCTCCCACTCTGCGTGTTCCCAGCTGGCTTGTCCCACTACCCCCCATACACACCCATCACACCAGGCTTAAGGTTTATGACAGGGATAAACCAAACCACTAGGCAAGCAAGTTGGTTTGCCTCACCAGAAGGTCCTGTGGAGCGAAGTACCATAAAAGCTGACTAAGATACCTGAATCTGAATATCTTAGCTGAACAAGATATACAGTGTACAAAGGAAAATAAGTTGCAGTGGGGAAGCCCTGAAAAAGGACGTCACAGAAGAGAGAAAGGAGAACATGAATAATCTTATACAACAGCATGGATTAGTGATGCTTGGAGGCTGATGGGCTTGAGTCATTTGGGGCTATGTGCATATGAATATCTGTCCCTGTGAGGAAGGGGTTTGTGGGCTGCCATTTGGAGTGTAAAGGAAAAACAGCTGCTGATCTGGTGCCACTTGACCTAGCACTGAACATACCGCTGGTATAACTCTTAACGTAATGAGTAGCAATTATTTCTCCTGAGTACTCATTGCACCAAAAGAGAAAAGTGATTATTATTAACTAGATTCATTATTCACTAAAAGCTACATGGAGGAATTTTCCATGCACCAGCTTAACTCCACTCCTGTTGAAATCAATCTGTTATTTTTTTCCCATGGATTCAACTAGAAGCAAATCAAAGCCCAAGATCTTCGGAAAAAGCCAGCCAAAGAAGGAATAATTATTGAGAATAATTTTTCTAAGACTATGAAAAAGATAAAGTTTTAGCAGCCTGAGAATGAAATAGGTGGGATCAGAATCAAAATCTTGATGTCAGCACTCCTAAATGGAAAATTCTTTCATCCAAGACCCAGGAAGTGGTCTGTTGAATGCTCTGCTCAGTGTCATTTTATTCCCAAGAGAGGGTTTGGCTGTGTGACTCTCATCCCAGATCTTACCCATTACTGAGATAAAGGAAGGACACAGGCAGCTATTGTAGCTGGCCATTTCCAGGTAGAAATGCTCTGTTGAGGTGGTGCCTGGCTGCAGTGCTTCCCCCTTTACAATTACAAGGCTACAATGGCTCAAAGCTGATGTAGCAGAGCAGAAAACCTGACAACTATTTTATAATAGGATTTTTTTCCTCAGTGGTTAATTTTTCCATTCACTTTTGTCTTCTTTTATTTCGTTTCTTTACTCTGTTATTTTGGTTTGGTTCTTTTCGGTTCAACTGACCTTAATGGAAAACTACTTGGAAACAATGTTACAGTTGGTTTTTAATTATATTGCTGTGTTTATCCTGGAAACTACTGATTCCACTATATCTTACTCAATAAGTAGCTTGTGAGCATATACAGGTTTCAGGGATTTTTAATTAGTGTAACCTAAAAGTTCAATGTGGAGCAAAGAAAGCTAAAATCACTTTTGCACACTTTACCTAAATGTACATTTCCAACTATCATTTCTTCTTACTAGCTCCACAAAATCTTCCTCAAGGCATTTTCCATAACTGAGACCAAGAAGAAAACCAAGGAAGCCCTGTGAAGACCACTGAGGAGCAAGATCTTCAGTGGTCTTGCATTATGTGCAAGATGCTCAGGCTGTTTCTGAGCTTATATTAGCCTAATACAGGGTGTTGGTCTTTGGGGTTTTTTGGTTTGGACTCATTTCCAGGATAGACAAGGAGGGTGATGGCAGGGAACGGCTGGGTTATTATGAAACAATGGCAACCCATATTATCTCAGTATTCAAAATTTTAGAAAAGTTGGATGACAATGGTATTAATTTTCTGGAAAGAAGGAGAAGAAGAAAGTATGGCACAGACAATTTTTAAAAGGCTATCAAAAAACCTAGTGCATTCACCTGCTTAAAAATGTTGAGGATCAAATTCTGCTCTTAAGATACTTGATAAAGTAGTGTATGGTGATGGGAGTTGGCAAGCAAGATCCAACATCAGATGTACTCATGGAAGCCCTTGAGAAGCCAGGTTTTTGGTGAAAGAGGAAGAGCAGAGACCAAGTAGAGCAGTAGAGGATTTAGGAAAAGAAAAGGCACAAACGAGAAAAGAAAAGAAAAACAGAGTGCATCCATGTATGACCAGCTCTGCAGGTGTCTGTGTGTACACTATAAGTGCTAGTGGTCCTGGAGTCCTCAGCTAAGTAAGCTGGAGGGCTCCAGAGCAGTGCTGATGTGTAAGTGAGCCATTATCCCTAATCAGTGATCAGAGGATCTGCTCCTGTGTTTGCTCCAGGCACTATTTATTTAGCAGGGTACAGGTTTCTAGCGGCAATGCCGCATTCTCAGTGCAAAAATCACAAGCTCCTCCAGCACAGATACCATCACCTGTGGTGTGTGATGAAGATGGAGCAGATGGGGACAACTCATTAATCATTCACCAGCATCCATTTTCTCAGGTAACCCTGAGGAATTTGGGACTAAATATAGGCAAAGGAACTCAAAGCAAGAAATATGGTTAAGACTCATCCCAATGGCTCTAGATTTTTACCTGTATAAAACGAAAGATAATTACCTCTAAAAAGACACGTCACAAGCTCAGCAGAGGATTTACATTTCGATATCATCTGAAATATTGTCCAGTCAACCTGCTGCTTCACCCCTCAGAAGGCTCATCTACAACATATGCTGATGTGGGCCATGGATTATTCTACTTCTATGCAAATAAAGTAGACCATTTATATTTAATTAGACATATTAAGCTAGTAAATGCCTAGGACCTTTCAATGTCACAAGGCCAATAACATGGGATAGTCCACATCCATACTATTAGCCTGTGGTAGCCACTAAAACAAGGTGTCACAAGAAAACTGCCTGCTGGTAATGGTCTTTGGCCCATACTGATTTCTGAGTTGCAGGCCTGGTGAAAGCCATGCCAGAGGCCATTCGAACAGTTTCACAAAGAACTATTCCCTGGAATTGTTTATTTACTCATACAGATTTATCCTCCCTCTCTGACTATGTGTCACAAATTGATTGGTGAGGCTTAACATGCATCACATTCTAACTTCACCCCGCATTCCTGCTTACTAATGGGCATTAGATATTTCATTTTTCCAGAGCATGTACCACACACGAACCCCCTCAGGCGCAAAGTCAGTAGGTTGCTCTCTGCATGTCAGGTACATGAATTTTCAATCAGTCTATGTCAGCTGACAGAGGATCACATGCAGAATTCAGTGTTCAGGGATGCTGCATGGATTTCTGACTTCTGGGAAACTCTGGTCCATAAATCAATGCAGGAATTAGATCCTTCCATATGAACAATATCTTATTTCTGACATTTAGAGCAGCACGATTCAGACATGTACTTTGCTTCAGCTGTTCCAGAAAATGCAGTCAAGAACAAATTGGTGCCTTGATATTCTGTGAGATGGGAAGGTGAAGTACTTTCTGTGTAGTAATGGGAGGACTGATCAGATGTTGCATATCTAAGGTAGCAAACCACTACTGCAATAAGAGACATGCTAGCAAATGCAGACTTAACTGTAAAGAGCTGCAATATGCACTCGTGAGCTCTATGGTCTCCAATCTGCCCTTAAAGCAATCTCCTGCAAGATGTGAAAGGCTAGACCAAATAAATGAAGCTTAGATGAAGTCAGGGGATCTGATCCTACCTGAGATTTACCATGCTGTTTTAGGCTGTTTCACAGAATCACAGAATCACTGGGGCTGGAAGGAACCTCTGGAGACCATCTGGTCCAACATCCCTGCTCAGAGCAGGGTTAGGATTTTCTCATCTGAGCTGCATGTTCAATATTTATTTGCTTCAGCAGTTCACTGATGTTTACAAAGATCCCCGAGATCCTTGAAAGGAAAGTGCTGCATATGTAAAATGCCTGTGACAACTATCTAGGTATTTATTTATGCAACTTTGGTACCTAAATACTTAAGTGTGTGTGCATGTGTGTATATATACATATATGCATCCTGAGGATGTTTGCATGAATCAACACCCTTGTCCTGCTCACAACTTTTCTTATGGTTGCTGTTATTATTTGTTTGTGCTATCACAGCAGAATTCCAGGATACAGAGTTACACTCTCTTGTTTACTCCTGTCTGGATCCTCAGCACTTGTCATCCTGTATACCTTTGAGTCTCCCAAGATCTCTAAGCAAAGGGGCACCTTCTCCTCTTCCCTGCTCCACCAGCATCCCCTCACATTTACTGAGGAAGGATGCCATGAGTCCTTGATGCAGCCTGAGTGAATTAGGTGAGTACCCTGCTGGCTTGGGCAAACAAATACACACAGATGACAGACCTTAATGAAAATAAGCTTAGGCAATAGCACAGTGCCTGTCATCTCACACCAGGGAGTGTCTGAGCGGATGAAAGAGCCTTTCCTCCAGTACCTCAGGGATGTGGGGCTCTAGCACTGTGTTAGGCTGTCTAAGCCACTGAATTGCTCAGTAATCCACAGGAACCAACCTCTGGAATAGAGATAACTGAAGTCTTTCTAAGCTTGGACCCAGGTTTTGAGGATGTAGCTTAGCACCTAGAGAGAATGAAGTCTAGATTTTTCATGCATTCCATTTGATTTGACCCCATGCAGGCAGAGACGTCCTGAAGCTTAACCATAGGGCCAAATTTATACAGGGCACCATGATGTTTAGGTCACATTTTAGTTCACTCCCACTTCTAAAAAGATACTGGGCTCCTGACTTCCGTAGAGGAATGGATCAGACACTGATCATTTTAACAGCAAACATGTTTGGAATGACACCCACAGCCAGCTCTGCAGATCTGCACGTCCTGGTCTGCCAAAACAAACCATAGTGCAGAGCACAGGCCTTTGCAGAATGCAGCAATAAGCTGGAATGTACTTTTATTTTTTATTTATTTTTTCTCATGAACAAAACATCAAAACACACCCTTAAACATCTGATCAGAGTGAATCAGGGCAGCTGAGCAAGTTTAGTCTAGCAAGCACCATTCGATGTGGTTCCTAAAGAAACTCTCCTCAAGTATGTTGAAGAGCTGCCGAAATAAATGTCATAAAGGCTGCCATCTGGCCATAGTGGCCCACATGTGTGTATTTGAATGGGATGGGAGAAGAATGAAAATTATTTTCCTGGGTTACTGCAGAAGCTTTAAGCAGAGTTTCAGTTCTCACGTTGTATACTCCAGCTGCCATCACGGCTGTGGTGCGATATCTGTAGCACCATCAGTCACAAGGAATCACAAACATTCCCCGAAATGAGGAGCATTGTAACAAAACCAGCACTAGAAATCATTCAGAACATAATAATCCTGCCTCCTCTATACAGATATTAATGAGACCACTTGGGACAGCAGTCTGTGCAACTGTGGAGGAGCTAGTGTCTGTGATACTGCTGGATGTATAGGTAAAAACAAAGAAGCAAGAATGCAAAGAAAAGAGCAAACAAGCAAGGAAAATCTATCAACTGGGAAGGTGTTTGAGGGTGATGGCTTCCAAATCCGGTCAGCAGATCACTGGCAGTTTACAGAGCTATCACATGAAGTCAGTTGAACCAAATGATCTTGATTTCCTTTTTAGTGAAAGACTTGGTGAGAAGATCATTGTGAAATAGCGATGGCCGACTCTGCTAAATCAATGCAGTACAGCTGGAGGCTGTTTTAGGGGTAATGAGCTGAGAAATGGCAAAGACTACAGAAACTGTCTGATTCTGAAGCAACAACAGCTCTTTCTCTTCTTCTGCTGTACCATCTTCTTCCTGATTTCTATTTCCTTCCCCTTTGCTCAGCCTTAATGAGTGATGCTGAATTATTTTCACAATGTCACAACTGTCATAGGTGTTGTCTTCCAGTTTGCTTCTCATTTCTATTATTACAGCCTCTATTAACATGCATTAGAATGGCTGCTCAGCTAAATCTCTTCCAACCTTCTGTATAGATTGGACACTAAAATCCTTGCTTTATTTAACATGTTTAGACATATCTATGTTCCTTAAATACATTTTATCTGCTTCCGGATAAATCACACTACAGCATTATAATCTCCTAGTAAAAGGTCTGTTCCATCAGCTTAAGAAAATAGCACCGAAAGCACTGAAAATTAGAGGGAGTAAATTTGTCCTGCATAGAAAGTGGAGAGGGTGAGCCAACTGCCCTTCACAATTTCTAATTCTAATGTGAAATCTGAATTCTCATTTCACTTCTCAAATCCAGTGCTCCCCATTTGGGCACTGTTCTCAGAAACAGAAGCTGCACTGGCATAAAAATGGAGAAAACAGATTTCAAAATTTTATAAACAGCTAAAAACAACCACAGATGAGCAAAACATAGGTATTGTTCCCCTATGACCATAATTTCTCTGCTCTGATATTGTCATAATAAAGCTTAGTCATCGGCTATCACTAGTGATGCCAAAACCCCTTGGGAACAGACAGCTCCATCTGGTAGTTTTTCTGCTGTCATTTGGGGTTGTCTTCTTGGTCATCTCATGTTGGACCCGCTGTGGCCAGTCACCTAATGCCAAAATCCCCAGACTGACAGTTTAAGCCTGTATTTCAGCCTACACTTCAGTCACTTGAGACATCCTGTGGGGTTTAAGCCAGGATGAGTAACTCGGATGTCTCTGCATCCTGCCTCTGCTTTGGCACAGTGTTTATGAAAACTTCCCTCTTCTCAGAGTACATCACCCTGGGGCACGTACGGCCTGAGGACAGCAGTTCTGACTTGCTGGCAGGATAACTGGAGCTCCTCTGTGCTAGTAGGGCTGAGTCACATTCCCCCTCCTCCTTCAAGGAACAGGCCGAGAAGTTGAACATGCACAGGGGGAAGTATTTTGGAGCTGCAGGGTGTGAAGACAAAATATGGTAAAGTGTGATCATCTCTTAAAATCATACAGCCTCACGCTGTTTGGTTTATTCCCAGCCAGGAGGATGAGGCAGGCAAAGTTACACCTTGAACACATAGGCTGTATTTGGATGCAAGCATACCCAGCCATGTTGCTACCAGGCAGGTAACCGGTACCTCCTTTTAGCTTCCATGAGAGAAGCCTAGATTACCAAAGGCTCTCTTGTTGGGCTTCTCCTTTCCTTTCTCACCTGCTTCTTTTTTTTTCACTTGCTGCTCTGCTATTTCAAGGCCTCATCTGTAGGTTTGCTTTTGAACAGTTGCATTTTGTTAATGGTTTTGTTGCGATAGCACCCAAACTCCCGGCCATAGAAAAGGTCTCTGCTGTCACAAACTACTTCACTGTTTTTTCATTTCCAGGACTCATCTGGGTACTGGAGGGGCTGAATGATCTGCAGGGTTTCTGAAGGAAACACAGTCATAAACCCCAGGACGACACCAGCCTTTTGTGTATTTTGCACAAGCTTCGTAAAAGCTGCATCAGACAAAATTATTTATAGTCCTGGGCACTGTTCACTTTTGATTTGGACTCAGTCCTTCCAGTTTGCCTCTGCCATGAGGTTTGGTGGTTTGAGCACAGTTTAAGAGCCAGAGATTTCTGATCCCAGCTGTGCTACTAACCCCTTGTGTGGCCCTGGGTGAAGCAATGAACCTTGCCTGTGTCAGCATCCCCATCTGCAAAATGGAGTTTGTAGCTCCTGTTCACGTCCATCCTCTGGGTATTGAAAAGGCCAGTTAATTTACACGTGTGAGGAGCTTTTGATGTGCAGAGTGCTTTATAAGTGCTAAGTGTGATTACGATGATTAAGACCATCTACAGAGCTCCTGCCTTGTTACCTGAAAGTCTTCTGGAAGGAGAAAAAGGTGACAAATACACAGCTAAAGGCAACGTCTTCTTGGAAAAAAAAAGGCAGATTGAGGGAAGGAAAACTTCTCCAGGGCAGGGACTAAGCTGGAAGTGCCATTTTGGAGCCTTTCAGCCCCAAAGCTGCTTGACCCACAGGCTCTGGGCATGAACAGGTACAAATTACCCCTGTGATTAGAGTCCTGAGGAGTAACTGAAAAGGCCCTGAGGCTGGCCCAGGAGGTGTCCGATCGTACCTGGAACAGGGAGGGTGCGCACCCCTTGCCTGCGGCAGAGCAGCAGACTCGGATTTCATGGAGGCTATAATTTTGCCTGCTGCTGCCGCTAGATCCTAATAACCAAACCAAGAAGGGAATTTTTACGCTGTCCGAGGCATTCCTGATCCCCCTCCACATCTAGTGAAAACTTAATAGCGTGAGAAAATGCCTTCCTGTAGCGTATTGTAAACCATATGCAGAACAGGAGCAGATGGAGGGGGCCTGTCCTCCACTCAGTGGAGGGGCTCCATCAAGATGCTCCCCAATGGAGGATGGAAGCAGAAAAAAAAGGCACCTTTGCAGGGTGCAGTTGTTAGTTGATGAGGGCGAAGCCAGAAGAAATTGCAGAGGCCGTGGGGCAGTAACTCTCAGTGCTCAGGGGAATGTAAGTAAAGGGAGAGGGAGAGCTGCTTTTCCAAAGCCTTTCCCCTGTACAGATGGTAGCAGTTAAGATTCCTGCAGGAGCCAGGAGCTGCAAAGTTAACACATCTGGAAGTTTCCTGATGCCTGAAGTCAGGCTGTGGCAAACAATGCTTGCTGGGCTGAGCAGGCTCTGCTCGGGTGCTTTTATTGCACTTGGACTGATTTCAAGCTCTGCTCCGTGGTTAATTGCACTTTTAAAAATAAAGTTCAAAACACTTCCCAGGAAGTTTGGGGAAGGCAGAGCGCTTAGGTGGAACCAGAAGCTCAATGCTCAATGCAGTTTTCATTACAGCGGCCCCAGACACAGCTTGCATTATTGACAGCTTCATTTGATACAGGATCTTGCAATCCCATTTCATCATGGAGAGGGTGCTGAGCAATACGGTGTCTCTCCTCCTCCCAAGCCTCTCCGATGTCTGCCAGACACGGCAGGGTGGCAGCAGGTGTTGGCCAGGCTCTCCACCCCCATCTTGTTTGCACAGTTATGTTTGGGGCCAGGCCAGGACTGTAACTGTCATCTGCCCCATGGAAATTACAGTAAGGAAGAGCCTTGCACCTTCCCCCCATGCTCCAGCCCATCTGTCCCAGGGCCAGCCTCACTCTAACCCACAGTTAAAAAAACAAAGGAGAATCTTTCAGGGAAAAAAAAATAAATAGAAGAGCACATACTTGGGAGGCCAAAGACTTTTCAGAAGACTGGAGCTACAGTATAAGAGGTTCTTCTTGCCATATAAAGATGGTGGAGAGGCCAGAGGCTGGACTGAGAAAAGGAGGATGAGTCTACTTTTCATCTTCATACTGGAATGGAAGTAGGCTTGATCTCTTTTCTATAATATAGAAAATGCACAAGTATATATTTGTGGTAGAGAAATGGCCAGCTGCTCGAGGTGCTGTTGCTAATGGTGGAAGTGCACCAATTACGCTGCCTGAGAGGAACTGGTGTGGATTGAACAGAGACCTGTTTTTTGTACAGAGGCCAGCAGGATAAAGAGGCGATGGGCTGAACCACTGGAAAATTTTGCAGGTAGGCAGCAAGAAGGGGAGCAAGGGGCTGCAGGTACCATGTGCTTGTCTTGGCAGTCTCCACAAGCAAGATAGTACCGCACACGCAAGCTTCCAGGTTGGGTCATGCTGACACAATGCAAAACCCATGGGGCCCTGCCACCGTGAGGCATTGCTTCACACCATGCACTGAAGTGGAAAAAAGGTTGCAGGTGCATGAGAACCAGACAGCAGATTTGTCATCCTGCAGGTTTGTGGTGGGCTTTTGGTATCCCTGGGCTTCTGGCATTTATCTCCTCTATCTGGTACGTCTGAAAAAACACCTAGACTGGTAACCATCAAGTTGGGCGTGCTGTTGGTTTATTTTACAGCACATCTGGAGTACTGCTCCCTTTCTCTTACACCCCCTTCACTTCCTCTACTAGACTGACTTTGCATCTTGTCTCATGTTAGGACCTGATTTGGCAATTAATTTAACTACTTTAATACACTGCAAGTCATTGTGTTGCAATCACAGCTTGTTGCATGTGAAGCTCATCACATGTGCTGGCACTGGCAGATGGGCTGCATGCTCTGAAATGCTGGGACATGGGCCATGCCTCCCCTGCAGGAGCTGATTGAGAGCGGTCTCTTCCAAGCTGCTACCTCCAATGCTTTTCTGGCTATGACAACACCCAGTGAGCAATTCAGCTGAGGGAGCTCTGGGACGCTGTTTGCAATGCTACTGTATTATCTCAGGGTTTGTTTGCATCTCCTTTCTCTTTTGTAATCCTGGTTTGTCTCTTTGCTTCATCCGCAAGCTCTTGGCTTCATTTTTACAGGGCACCAAACACCCCAGGACTGGGCACAGGGTCAGTGTCCCGGTGAATATCTACAGGTCAGTGCAGCTGACTGAAACACCATTGGGAGACCATGCCTTGTCCCAATGATTGAATGGCACAGCATGTATGGCAGGCTATGTGACCACTGCTTACAAATAATAGTTTCCTCATTACAGAGTGATTTATTTTTAGCTATTTAACCAACATGCACAGATGCCTTATCGAGGTGAGATCTGGAGCATAGAGGCCCTTGGACAGACAAAGCTCCTTCAGAAATGCTCTTTTGCTCAAAAGGTCCAGATGGGGGTATTCATAGAGGGACTTACCCAAGTCATCACCACCGAAGGGCCTGGCTCCCATTGCCCTTCCCTGAAAATCCCTAGGCTGGATTTTTGTGTGTTTGTCCAGCAGTAGTGCTGCACTGCCAAGGGGTGCCCTCTGGCAGGTACCTGTTGTGTGTAGGTACAGCACCATGCACAGCTGAGCCTGTCAGTGCTACCACAGTGCTGGTAATCATGGCAAAAATAACCCCAGTGAATTCTCTGAAACCAGGGTGCTCAGTTGTTAGCTTATTTATCTGTCTCTAGTTCATCGCTTGTGTACTCTTTCCTTTACCCACGGCCCTGAAGGCATGAGTCTCTGTGGATTGAGGTTATATTGTATGCTGCTTTACATATATATCAAATAATAAATTAAGAAGGAAGGGATTTTCCTGAGACAGATCAAGCTTCTTACCAGAGGCATATATCAGCAATCACTGCACACATGTAAAATTGCAGGTGGAGCAAGCCCGCACATGGAAATACCGCTCTTTGCAAGCAAGAAATTACCATGCTGTTTTGTTTCTCCGTTTCACTTTCCTCCTAGGAATTTCTTGCTGCTTCCATGCTTTATCTTCTGACCAAATTTCATAGTGCATGGAGTAGAGGAATGTGCGTGGGAAACACTCGGCTGGCTGCGCTCCTTGCTCCGCCACACACCCTCCCCTCCTGCTGCCCAAGCGTGAAGCCCTTCCCACCGCACACCAAAGTCACTGTCACACATTTCACATGTGAGTCACTAATATGCCTGGCTGTTCATGCTGTGGCTTGTAAGCAATTAGTGCTTGTTCAGATAGCTCTTTTTTCTTCTTTCCTCTGCTCCTTCTGATTCAGCTTATTTAGACGGCCAATGGCTCCCTTGCTTGCTCACACTGCCGTTAGTCACAGCTCTGCTGTTAATTCACCATCCTTCCAGGGGTGGGGAAAGGACAAGCTGACAGAGGCGAATATTTGGTAATCAGGGATGGGCAAGTTGCTCTGGGGGCAGTCAATCACTGTGTGATTTCATGGCACCTCAGAAGGGAGCTCAAGCCATGCTGGTGCCATCTGCCTAAGGATTTCACACAGGAGGTGCTAAAAAGGGATCCTGGAGCTTTAGGGATAAGCGTGAGTTGTAAAGTGAGCACCAACACACCAGGGAAACAGGCTCTGCTAGCTGTGTTGGAAGGAGAGGAGCTACCGAGCAAGAGACGTTCGTGCAACTCTTTGAGAAATAAAGTTCTGCTTCTTAGGTTGATTAGAGAGAGCTGCTGCCTCTTGCCATATTGTGGCCTTCAGATGCTGGGGGCTGGCGTGGCTGTGGGTATCCATGGCATTCCTGGTCTGTTTGCTGAGAGCTGGCTGCTGCAGTGAGAGAAGACAGACAGTGGGGCTTTTTTGGTCTCTCTCTGGGGCTCATACGGCCAGCCTCTGGGCACAGCAGAAGAGGTTATTGAATGGCCACACTGGGCAAGATGGCATCCCCTTCTCCAACAGGGACCAAATCACCCAGGGGAGAGTCCAAGAATGGAGCAAACAGACAGCATTGCCTATTGCAAATGGTTTGCATCTCTGGAACTCACCATGCTATGGGGGAGTTTCTCTGTATTTAACCAGGTTCAGGGCATTTGGGAACTCTGCTTCAGCAGTGAGAACTGCCTGCATGCATACACAGGCCATGCTGGGAGGGCCCCATGTTGCCCACACTGACCCTAAAAAGCCCCCCTGACATCCGCTAAAGTTTTTCTCATCTCCCATTTTCAGGAAGGTCTGCTGCCTTCTTACCGACAGCAATGAGAGTCCTTCCACCGCAGTATGCAGAAACGAGATACCCTAGCTGCATGCTTGCATTTTTTTCTTGATATTTACATGGGATTGCAGCCAGATGGGCACTGAAAACTAGTTCCTGAGACCATAATTTGGGACAGCGATAATCTAATCTGACCTCCTTTGTAACCTAGGTCAGGGAGTTTAACGTGGCAATTCCTGCAAGGGAAGGAATTAGTCTTCCTGGCTGTGCTGTGAACTCTGCTCAGCCCAGCAATTTGTGGTTGAATTAGGTATATTCAGTCTTGGGTCTGAAGCAATGATGAGTTTTTGTCTCCCTTGGTGGATAAAGGTTTGGTTTGTTGCATTAGTTTTCTCCCCAGCTGTATTCAAGAGATGTTTGACAGTTAAATTAGACTAGAGGAACTATAACCCACATGATAGAGGTATAATTTGGATGTGTACAAATATATTGTGCCAGTAATAGTTTAACCCTGTGAATTCTTGAATAAAAAGGACAATGATTACAACTGTGGTGATTTCCTGCAGATGACTGTGAGTTATTTGTGCACGCAGTTGTGATTCAGAGGCTGTAGGAATTGGGTGCAGAAGTTTATGACTTCCTCCACCACTTCACCCCTCTGACCCCACTTCTCTCCTGCCTCCGCTTCTGACATTATTTTGGTTATATGAAGACTTGTGAGAGGATGCTGGCTATGTTTCATGGGGTATCCATTTGTGAAAACTGAGTCATGTTCTCCCACAATAAGTGTTTTTATCAGAGTATCTCATCTCTTGCATAATATGAGAAAGAATGGCAAATAGGTTGGAGAAAGTAGAAGGCTAAATGTTCAAAGCCTCAGAGATCTCAATCCGACCCCATCACTTGTTAAATGGCCAAAGGGAGATCACTCTTGGCCAGAGTCTTTCCAGCAGAAAGCTGCTCCAGAGACTGTTCCTTGCCTGCCTCCCAAGATAAATGAATTCATATGGAAATACATCACCTTGAATATACAGCTGTATGTGCATGTTTTGTATATATCTACACACATACTTACTTGAATAATATATACAAATAGATCCCTGCATATACCTGAGCTACTTTAGTTTGAACTAAGAGCTGTCCGTGCTTCCAGTAGGGGTGATATATGTGTAGACATACACACACACATATACGTACATGCACCAGCTTTCCCTGTTTTCCCTGTCAAAGACATGCCCTGTGCCTTTGAGCAGAAAGGAACAGGCATTTCCATCATGTTGGGGTGGAATAGACAAAAGAGAGCTGCAGACATAAAACAAAGCTGTGCTGATTGCTTGGGAAGGAGGAAAAATCTCTAATTAAGCAAATATACACACAGGGCCCAATACTGCCCTCAGTACAGCTGTTCTCTCCTTTGGAGTCACTGGCAGAATTTAGTCCATAGAGTGAGCTGGTGTATTTTCTTCTGGTCTTTTCTAGTTGCAGATTCAGTCACTTACCTGCATAAAACTCCTCTCCTTTCCATAAAACTACGGCTACATTTTACTTAGCAGGTCAGCAGTGCCTAAACCGTGGCTTTCGGCGTCTGTGGAAGCATCTGAGAAAACAAGGCTATTACCAGTTAGTTTAAATTACTAAAGCAGAATTTTACCCTCCACCAAGGCCAGCAAACTGAAAAAGGTTGAAGCCCTCTAGAGTGGTTTTAAACTTACAGGTCAAAGAGTTGGAGAAAGAGCCTGCACCAAAAACCAGGTAAGGAATGAACGTCGGGTGACTTCTGCTTTCGCATTCGTCCTCTTGCTCCTTCTCCTAATACTTCAGCTCATTTTCTTTTCCATGGGCAAATGGGGTGAGTGGGTCTAACGGAGTACAAGGAAATCCTGTTGCAATATGTATCACTTGTGGTATAGTTTGGTCGCATAGGTTTTGCGACATTCAAGGAAGGAAGTGTCATTTTATTGACAGCTGAAACATCCTAAATAAAACTAGGCTTTGCTTTCCCCCTGCAGCCACTGCTTGCAGCTCACTGAAGAAGTAGCTCTCCTTAAAGTTACAAGCTCAGCCTGCAGACTAGTGATCAGCTGGAATGGATGGAAATCAAAACAAGGCTGCTGTTTCTGGGTTATCTTTTCTTCTTGGCACCTGATGAATTTGCCCCCATGTAGAATAATTCAGAGCCAAGATTTTTTTCCAGAGCTCTGAGATCACTACTTTGCCTCTTCATACATTTTCTTTTCTTAACAAGTTTTTATTTTTCTTGATATCAAACCAAGAAGTGAGGAGCTTGTGGAGACCTGCTCAAACACTGAACCTGGAGAACAGAGGGGAAAACCCAAACCAGTATTGCTGCATCGCTAATGGCACAGAGGCTCAGATAACAACTATGGCTGCTGGATATTTAGGCTCTGCATTTAACCCACCTTTCCTGACTCCCTTTACAGCTCACTTTTAAACAACAAGCACTTTCTCTTTCCCAAGGCTTTTCCTTAATTGGATTTTTGTTGTGCTTTTTTTTTTTTCTTCTCATCTGTGGCTTAAGAAACTGTAAAAAAATAGCTTGGAGGAACCAAAAAGAACCAGCACTCTAGTGAATTTCAGGCAGGAATTACACAGATTTCCTAAAAAGCCATTTTGCCTCTTACTAATGGGATGGAGATGGAAGGCATTTTGTGCTGCACAAGTTGGTATTCAACACAAAATGCAAGTTTTAATCACAAATTGGGGCCAATTTCCTTGCTGAAACCAACACCCTAAAAGGTGGATCAATATTGCTATACCAGCTTTATATATGGACATGCTGGACCCATAGGGTAGCAGAGCTGGGCCTGGCATGGAGGCTTCTTGACACCCGTTCCTGTTCCTGGTGGCTGAGCCATCACTGTCCACAATAACTCCAGTACTGTGGGTTAAACTGTGGTCTTCAAACCAGGCTGTGTAGTGCTTTATCTCATGCATATCCATGTCACCTGCAGCAGTGGGCACTGCCCTGCTCAAAAGGGGAGAATGAGCACACTGGTGACTAAAACCCCCTTAACGCAGCATCTCTCCTCCTCGTCGACCCATGCCTGTTTTTATACCCCATCTAGAGGAGAAAAACCATGAGAGGGTCATTACTTGGCATGTTTCCTTCAGCAGCAAACCAGGTGTAGAAGTTCCTGCCTCACAACCCTCTGGCTCCTGCTTGTTCATCTTTGCTGTCTCCTCCAGGGTGGCAGCCCAGCTGCAAGGCTGCACTTATCCACAGCATCACCGAAAGCATTCCCACTGGAAATAAAAACATACTCTTCTGCATCAGCACAGCTGAAGGAGTGGTGAGCTGCAGCAGAAGGTGAGAGCAAACAGGGTGGGATGCACACAAAGGGCCCTTCCGAAGCAAAACAAGCAGTGCATATGTGCTCACTGCAGTTGCGGTAGATCCCTGCAATAACCCTTCAGTCAAGAAATATGCTTCAAATAATATGGTGGGCAACTGGATATTGGATGTGAGGAAATGGGAAGATATTTTGCACCTCATTGCATAGCAAGATTTCTTGGTACGGATCTCAGAGGGGGAGCTATAAACTGTTCACACTGTTCTTGTTACCAGTCCCCATGGCAGTGTATCTTACAGAGGTCCTTCAATAAAATTAATGATTTAGCTTTCTGCAAGAGAACTGCTGACAGGCACTGTGTCTTGCTGCTCCAAGATTTTCATGGTCCTGTGTCCCATAGGCTCATAAATGTATACGTACATTGATCGTCATAGAACAAATGCATCTGAAAAAGCAAGAGCAGTGCTTGTTCTGCCATCATATAGTTTTGCCAGTTTTCAAAATGTGCTGAGCACCAATTACCATCTTTTTGGAGATGCACTTACTCACGGGCCTTGAGTCAGAAACGCCGCAGACATGCTGATAAAGGGATGGTGAGATGTTTCTCACCATAAGCCATGCCAGTCACTGTGATGGCAGCTGGATCCAGGCCTGAACTCCTGGTTTTGGGGATGCAGCAGCACCCCTCTGCATAAATAACAACAGTGACTCTGCAGGCATCCTGAAGTCACTGAGTGCTAGAAGGCTTTCTTCTCTCTTTCCAGAAGACTGTAGCATCATGTTGTGTTGGAGCTGCAGCCACCGGCATTAGCTAGGCATAGGACTGCTGCCAGAGATCTGGAGACATGCTGATTTCCACTCTACTTTTCTGGACTTTGTTACCTTATAAAAGAAGCAATCAACTTTCTTGCAAGAGAACAGGGCTTTGCATTATTGCAGCATTTTTCACTTCCAAATCACTTTACAAACATTAAGTGGTGAATCCTCACAAAAAACATCCAGGGATCTGTGGATAAGTTTTATCTTAATTTTATAGTTGTATTTAATCAAGCAAACAGGAAACTAGTTTCTCACCAAACAATTTTCTGGCCCTCAGGTTAGACCCACAGGCACAGTCACATCCTCTGTCTGCTTGGGGTTGGTCTCTAATCAGTCTAGGATGGCATTGCTATAGAAAAACAGCCCAGAGAATAATCTGGGGGCAAGGCGCAAATGCCAGCACTAAGCTGTAGAGTAACTGCATGTCATAGTTTTACCTTCAAGTGTAAATGTTTAAACTCTTGGGCATTTGCAACCTTCTCCTCTCAGCCCATCCTACACAGTGCATGGCATGTTGCAACTGCAGCTCATCCTCTCTGACCGAACAGCTTATTTTAAAGGCACCTATTCCCTCTAGCTTATAGCCACAAAGGGCAACAGAAAACGACGTGTTGATAAAACGCGGTCATATTAATCTCTCCCAATGCATGTTTTCAGGCCCCATTAACTGTATATAGTTAACAGTGAAGAACAGGTACAGACATCAGGGAAGCAGCAGCAGGACGGATGAAATGGCACCCTGGCCCCGGAGGAGAGCAAAATGTCTCATGTGCTGCCAGGCTGCTGCTGGGAGCCTGGTGCTCCTACCCCTTCATCCAGAGCAGATTTCACACTCTTTGGAGGACCTAAATAATTTTTAGTGACCACATTGTGTCTTCTCACTTACCCATCCTGCATCAACATATTCACATGTCCATATGCAAAGTTTTTTAATTTTAGGTCTTTTATTTTTAGTGAATAAAATATAGCCATCTGACCCCTGTCTGAAGCTCCCAAATAACCTTATTTTTGACCAAGCGCATTCACTTTGTACATTATGCTGCACTATGATTTTCATGGAGGTTAGAAAGCTAAATGAATCACCCAGGCTACAGCTCTGAGTCCCATCCCAGTTGCTGATACCTCCTGGTCAGGATACACTACAGCAAATCATGCTGAGCTCATATTCACATTGCATTTCCCAGAGGCTCTGTGTAAACATAAAGGCTGTGAAATCTCCCTGACTGTTCCCAACACTTTAATGAGGAAGCTAGCTAGAGTGTTTGTTCTCTATGCCTCACATGTTGATAGCCTTTTAACATGAGATTTTGAAACAGGCCAATGACTCCCTTCGAAGGAAGAATCCCACCATGGGATGGTAATTCCTGATTGTCAGAGACTTTTTGATCTGAACATCGTGGTGCATCTGCTGAGAGGTTAAACCCATGAATATTGTCCAGGCTTCTATTTAATGTTCAGAGGCCAAACCTCACATCTGAAAACATGACACTGCTCCTGTCCTTGCTCCTGTACCAGCCTACACAATTAACACATCCATATGTGTTTGTACAGCACATAAGACAAATAAAGACTGGATTTCCCAAACTGCAGCGACAGCAGAGTCAATGAACTTACAAACATCAGAGGAAAATTTCTCCACATCAATGGATTTCTTGCTTATGGAAGATCACTTGCATGCCTGGATTTCCTACTGCTATTAAGAATCATGGCTGTAGTCCTGCATGGATTGTTTTTTAGTGTTTTAACTGCAGCTAACCATCAGGCGGGCAAGATAGTGCAAGCCGCATGGATTGAGCTAGTCTGTGATTTCACTCCATTACACAATAGTTTTAGGAGCCCCAGTGGTGTAACATTGCACATAACAAGCTCCAAGGAGTGTGGGGGTTATAGACAGTCCTGAGGAATTATTTTATGTCGTGGGAAGAGAGAAATGGGAATGAACGGGAGTTCAAAGTCTGGATTACCATAAGGACAGCAAAACACATTCCTATAGCATGCAAGTGTACGAAGACATCATACTCGGCTCATTTCCTTTTCTCTTGCCTGTAGCAGCCACAGCTTCAGCCCTGCTTTATTTGTGCTACATCAGTGTCTCAGTAAAATGTGACTGTGGGGCCTGATCCTCACCTAGTAGGTAGTTCTCCTGATGCCAGCACATCTGTGTGAATGCCAGCTAGGGCTCAGGTTGGCAACTCTGTTCTGGGCAAGGACATACTATTTCCACTACATTATCCCTTTCATTTATTGGCTTTCCCTCCTCCTTAAAGGCATTTACATGTAAGCCATAAAATATGCTCAGACTCAAACTTGTTCTGGACCAGTTCTCCTCTGAAAATTTCATATTTTAAGTTTCAGATCAATTTTCCCATAAAATCAGTATGTCTGTTTGTAGGGAAGCACAGTGAAGGGCAAGCTGGGCTTAAATCCATGAAATTCAGTCTGGATTTATATCAGCACTGCCTGCTGGGGGGTTGAGGCAACAGCAGGATGAAGGCCAAGGGAAGAACTGAGGACCTGGGAGTGATGGGGTAATGCTGAAAGAACAAGAGAGAAAACAGGGCTCTGCAAAATGGGGTTCCTACCCTAATGACAGGAATGTGCAGAAGAAAACTGTACTGTTAACCTACCCCTCTCAGGGACAGCTACTCAAGACACACAGAAGTTATTTTGCTGTCCATGACTTTGCCAGTCCTTGTGTTTCAGAGCTCCTCTGTGGTTTCAGGACTGACCCCTGAGCCTCTCCCTGCTGCCGAGGCTGGGGCTGGCTTGGATGCCCTGGCTGATGTCTGCACTTACCTCTGCTGCCTCTGTGTGTATCATGTGCTTCCTCCCTGAAAGGTTTCAGTCAAAATGAGCCAACTCACTGCAGTCCCCTGGTTTAAATTCTTCAGACTGCTGCTGCTAAAACCCATTGAAGAGCAATTACCCAAGCACATGAGTGAGCTGACCTGAGAGCATAGGTCCTTAGAAACTTGGAAAAAAAAGCCCTGAAGAATTTTAAGAAACTACATTACTCTAACAGTTCAGATTTTAGAAAAATACTAATGCCAGATATGCTATCATGCCCAAAACACTGATAAGAAGACTAACCCATTGGTCAGGAGGAAAGCCATTGTAAACCAGTCAGGAGCCCACATATATTCTTCCTACAAAAACAGCCGTCCCAGCATTTTAAGCAATTGCCGTTTCAGGATTCGATAGGCTACAATCAGAGATTGCATCTATCTAAGGCATAGTATCTGCATTTTTTATGCTCTTTGACTGTATTTTTAATGATGTCTCATATTCTACTGGGCTTTGCCCTCTGCCATGGCAAGCACAGTCTTTAAAAGAAATCTCACTCCCATCTATGTGCTCAGTGCTTTGCAGAGCTTTTGTGTTTACCAGCACGTATCCTAATGTCCCTTCTGTACCTCCCTGGGAGCCTTCGTGCAGCAGCCTCCTGCAGTTGTTTTAGTTATCTGTATCCTTTTCTCCCTGAATCAGATGACTTCTCCCTTCCTAGACAGATTACACAAACTGTTCCTTACCCAGACACCATGAGTCTTTCCGCCCCCAGAAATTGCCACACAACTGCTTGCTGAGTGTCTCTTTCCTTAAATAATACATGCCCAGATTTCTTAAATTCTTGGTCATCTTCCTTGATTCAGATGTCAATGACCTCTGTTATGACACTGATATAATTTCAAACAAGTACATCTGCAGCTGGAATCCCATTTAATAACTTTTTTCTTATTATATAAATAGAAATATATACTGTATTCCTTCATGGGCGGAGCAGTGAAATTACCACGATGGTTTTGTGCCCCGTTAGCATCTCTGACCTGATGTAACACAGGCCAGCTCACATAGACTCTTATTCAGCATTTTCCATGGACATGGTGCAGGCAAGCCACGTACGTGGAGCTCGTGGGTTTGTGTCATGTGCAATGAGACAGAAGAGTACAGGAGACAATTCATGCCACCTAACTGAGGTGCTGTAGTTATAACCCTAATTACCTAGTCTTTTTCTAAGACTAAGACTAACTAACTAAGACTAACTAACCACTGTTTAACCTAGATCCCTTCCATCTGTCAGAGGGACATTTTCACTTTTCCCATGTTACTCCCTACAACTCTGATACGAGGATGGCTTCACTGTAAATGTGAGCAAACCTGAGCAAAGGCACAGTATATGGGATCATCTTCACAGTTATGTATCATCTTCAAGGGCGCAGTAACAGAAGTCAGATTCACATGCTCAGCCCAATGAAATCCAGTGGAAACAATGAGATCAGGAGCAGAAGCACATGAGACCCATTCCACTTTTACCAGGAAAGCATCAGCTACTGAGTTAACAGAGTTCAGTTTTCTCCATAGAACAGTTTCCTCCTGAAGATGGTCTCCTTTATGTCCATAATGACACTTTTCACAATACTTCTTTCCCTGTGAAAAGGCAGCCTGTCTCGTGCTGCTTTATATGGTAAATAACACACACATTCTTAAGAAGGAATATATGCTTTTCACAGCTTCTCTACCCTTACTGGATCTGAGGACCAAAGCCTTCTCCATGTGCTATGATGTATGTTACATCTGCAACACAGTACTGCCATGTTTATAACCACGGGCAGCTGCTTTCCCGAATCTCTGCCTTCTGGAGTTGTGCTGTTATCCTATGTCCCAGCCTGCTCTGTTCCCACACGCATGAGCATCCTCCTTCTTCCATCCTCTCTGCGTGGGTACCTCATGGCCCTGCCACACTCCAGCGTTTGTCTTGCAACTTGTGTATTTCATAGAATCATAGAGCAGCCCAGATTGGAAGGACCTCAAAAGATCTTCTCAACCAATCTTTCATGGGAAAGGAAGCCTAGATGAGATTATCGAGCACCCTGTCCAATCACATCTTAAAAACCTCCAGTGATGGGGACTCTACCATGTCGCTGGGGCGGTTGTTCCAGTGATTGGTTGTTCTCACTGTAAAAAAATTCTTTCTTATATCAGGATGAAACTTCTCCTGGTGCAACTTGTACCCTGGGCTCCCTGTGAAGAGAGAGTCTCCACCTTCTTTGTAGTCACCCTTTAAGTACTGGAATACTGTCATGAGGTCTCCTCAAGCCTTCTTTTCACAGGGAGAAGGGACCTAATTCCTTCAGTCTTTCTGAAGACTAGTTCTGCAAAACTCCTGTGTTCACAGCGTCTCTTGCTAGGCATATCATGTTTATACAGGATCCCCTTGCACAGCCCGTGTTTACTGCCTGTGACCCTGCCACTCGCCTGTGTTTATATTCTGTGGCCTGTATTTACATCCTGTGTCATCCGAGGCTCTGCTGCCTGTTTGAGTTTTTGTGTCTGTCGCTCAGCGCACCTTTGCCTTGGGGTTCAAAGTTTAAAATGAAATGTAGTCATAAGTGAAAGATAAAAAAATACAAGTGAAACAAGACACCTATATCTTCTGCTGGATGTCCTTGATATGAATTGATCTTTCCACTCCCCTTGATATGCAGCCAGTGGATTCTTTATAGTGTGTGGGATGCAGAGATCAAAACAAGGACATTTAGTGAGCTCATTTCCAAGAATATTTTGAAGTTGTCTTTTTCTACTGTATCTCCTAAATTCTCCCTGGGTATACTTTGCATTGCTCTCATTAGAAACGTGCTCTTCCAGTCAGGCTGCTGACATTGCAGAGAATATTACTGCCCTCAGTTGGAAGTTGCAACATAATTTGAGATGCCTAGACTCACATTCATACACAGGCACAGACTTAAAACTTTCAAACATGCATTGACTTTTTTAACCCAAGAAGCTCACCAAAATTCGGGATCTTGTAAAACTCAGTTACAGGGAGAAAACTGAAGATGGGTTCAAACATTTTTATACCAGCTGGTTTGCTGCAAGAAAGTACAAAGTACTTATTGCTTCCCTGAACAGAGGAGCAATAAGTTACTGTTCATGCACAGCTGGCTTTATTTTAATCACAGTTCCCAAATGATGTGAGCTCTTCCCATGTCGGCTCTTCTGTGCCCTTTCCCTAGCAGCACGTGGCTGTGATTTCTCAGGCCGTCCACCCACCTTTACTGCAGCTTCAGAGCTGGGGCTCTCTGCTGCCCAGTCTCAGGCTCATCTGTTGCTCTATTTGCACATCCAGAGTCCCAATAATCCCTGGAAAAATATCATCACTGGGATCTATCAAATTCCCATGTTATCAGTGCCTTTCTCTGTGCTTACATTGGGCTTTTGAGGCTCCTGGTTTCCTGGAAGCCTTTAATGGCATCTCACAGTTAAATTAAACAATGCCAGGGAGGACATGCTGGCTGGGAGCTTTTGCTCAACCTCCATTACAGCTTTCTAGTTTCATAGCACGGTACCATCCCCTTCCCTGTGCTGGGAACCCACTGGAGAGGCTGCAGCCAAATCTCCTCCAGCGTCCCATCACACCGTGGTTGGTGCCAACCCTCCCAGAGCTGCCAGAGCAGGCTCTCCTATGCCCATGCCCCCTGCCATTTCCCCTGAAGCCACACTTTCTATTTAAGTGCTCTCAGTCTGGCTTTTTTGGGGCTGAAAGGGGATAGCGACTGCTCACACAAGAGAAAGTCTGACACAAGCCTCCCACAACAGGGCTGGGCCAGGACAGGGCCAAACAATTTCTGTAGCCACCGAGGTGGCTCGGAGGGATGCTCACAGCCCCAGGCACTCAGGGAGCAGAAAATGCCAGATTTCAATCAGGCACGAGCTGTGGCTCTGATGAGGATAATGGCCTGTACTTTAAAGAGCTTGAATTCATCAACATTTGGAGTGTGCTGTGCTGTCAGACTCAATTATTACCGTTACGCATTGTCCTGCTATTTGACCTAACTCACAAATAGTTTTGTTCTATCCTCCAATGATTTGGAGCTAGAAATAAGCCAAGTTTCATGACTGCATGAAGGGTGCATGCTCAGAGGCATCATGCTCACCACGGGCCACCACTCACTTATCCCTCCTCGGAGCCCTGCAGCTCACATGTGGCTGCAGAGGTGTGTAGTGCCCATTGGGTATATACACCACGAGTCATCATTTTCACACATGCTGTTAGAAACATGCCTTTTGCCTCCTCAAAATTCATCTGGATACAGTGTGCAGCCATGGCTTTTAGTATGCCTTTTTTTTTCACATTGCATTTTGGCACAACAAATGCATATACTGTAGTCAGAGTCCTATCACTCTTGTTTTTGATAGTCTGAAGAGATTAATCTTGTATTTCTCATTGGAAGTGTTTTTTTTTATCCAGTGTTCAACTAATTCCCATGATACATTTCTTGACTTCTCCAGTTTGCCAGAATACTTTAAAAAGAACACCAGAACTGCGAGAATTTTTCCAGTATCAGCTTTAGGCAATTAGAGAGGCAAAATGTCTTCTCTGCTCCTGCTAAACAACTTCCTTGCTTGTACAGACAAAAATTGCTTTATCCTCTTCTGTCACGTTGGGAGCTCATGTTGTGTTGCTTGTCAGATAGGACCCCGTAATCCTTCCGGTGTTACTGATTTACAGGGGCAGCCTCACTCTGCAGATGGTCAGCTGTCTTGTTATGAAATCTGTAATTTTCCATCTCTCTCTGAGTTAGAACACCAGTTGTTTGAGTCAGCTCAACTTAGCTCTCCAAATGAGTCTAGATGACAGCCTTATCTTCATCATTATTTATCATTCTGTCAAACTTTGTGTCATCTACAGTAAATTATCTCAGCAGTGTTTCTTATATTTGCTTCCAGAACAGTGCAGAAAATGTTGAATAGCATTGACTATATACTGATCCCTGCAGTTCATCATTAGGTGATTCCCCATTGACAGTCACTTTTTGAGACCTGTCAATTAGCATGTTCATGATGCAGTTAATGTGTGCTTTATTGATGTTGTACGCTGTTCTTTTTAATTGCAATGCTGCAGGAACACCAAGCTCTTAAAAAGCCCTATTTACCATCACCACTCAACTCTGCAGTGCCCCCAAGAATGAAACTAAACTAGTCTGAAAAAGATAACGAACCATGTGTCTGCCATTAATCCTGTTCGTATTGTTTCTTTCTTTGCTAACTGAATCTTGCTAATGGAAGTACTCCCATTACCTTGTCTGAGAGTGGCAGGGTAGCTGGCCTGTAGTTATGCAAATAATCTTGATTTCCATTTATGACTGCCTTCACATGGGCCTGTTTCCAGCCCTCTTAAACTTTCCAGCTTTTCCAACATTTATCATCAGTGCGCCAAGTCTCTCTCCCCTAACTCCTTTATGGCTCTTGAGTTCAAATTACTTGGACCTGATGATTCTCAAACATGTTCACCATTGTGCTCTTAATGGACTGGGAAGCCATAGAAACCCACTGTTCTCTTTCTTGCCAATACAGAAGTATTTATTGAATGTCTTCACTTTCTTCCCAAAAGGAAGTTTCTGATTGCAATTTTACAAGGAATTTATGAAGCCTGGCTCCTGCGCCAAGTTACCCGTTCATGTGGGGTGTTTTTGTCTGGCTCAGCCCTATCTGGATATAAGCATGTTGGCAAATAGGACTGGCAGAGACTTGCTGTGATATAATCTTGTAGCCTTATGATATAATCCCTTTCACAAACTGTTTAATCTTGAAAGTGACTGGATTGTTTGTTTCTCTGAGAAAGGCTCAGAGAACCTCATTCCTCTGGAAGAAACTTCCTTCCAACTTCCAGTCTAACCTTATTCATGGCTAGTTTATAACTATTTTGCTGCACCAACATTTTCCTCTTTCTTAAGCAGTCTCATCCATCCCTCACCTGTACTTCTGTGTTGTGTAACAGCCATATTATACAACACAGTCTTTGAAGTGATCTCTTAAAGAGCCAAGGTGTTTTGGTTTCTTCGTGACTGGTAGACTCCCTGTTCTTCCATTCAAGCTATTCTTCTCTGAACTTGTTCCAGTTTGAATTCTTCTTTCCTGATCTTAGGGTGACCAAATGAGGTCTTATCAAGGCTTTGCATAACAGTACTGATATTTCCCTTTTTTGCTGGCAATGCTTCACTCAGTGTGTCCCACTCCTCTCTCTTAAATGCCCTATTACATGCATTTTTGCTTCTTGTTATGGGGTGGAGACGCTAAAGAGATGGTAAGATAAGTAAAAATACAAATACTTATAAAATAAATCATAGATTGTGTTTTCAAAAATCTCCACAGTCTCTTAGGGGTCTAATCTCACTTTCATGGGTGTTTCAGCTCTAGCACAGTTTTCTGTAGTCCTTAGACATGTGGTGTACATGTTGGCCTTAAATTCATTTCTGGTAAAACCCTACCTGCACCTTTGGGTCCTTAAAACATCTGACCATAAGCATGTGGCGTACCTCTAGAAAAGGACTTCAGCTTTTTAAATTATTCCCTTAGAGGTCATACAGTGGCCATGGTGTACAGCTCTAAGAGCACTGTAAATGTGATGCATCAGTAGTTACTAATCATAACTGTATGGAAAGTCTTTAAAGTATTTGACTAATAAAAGCAACAGTAGAATTTTCCTTAAATAGTCTTATACCAGGAAAAAGTCACCAGAAGTTTTCCATTGAAGACTGAAGGATACCTCACTGACAGACCTTGATACAGAAAAGGAACATGTGAAGGATCCCTCATCTTCTCACTTGCATCTGCTCTGGGAGTTTAGTGCCTAATATTTTTATGGTACTAGCTTTCTTTTTTTTATGTCATGCTTATCACCTTACACCTTGCAGAAAATTGTCCTTTCTCACATTTTTCAAGGTTTCAGGTTCCTCCACACAGAAAGGGAACACCCAAGAAGACAGGCAGGGACGAGGGGAGACAGAGGATGGTCACTGTGTGAGGAAGACCTATGTGTGCCTCAACTCAACTAGCAGGGGAGGCAAATGAGGGCTTTGAGATATGTCTGTAAAATCATGAAGAAAGAGGGTCAACTGAGAAGAATTGTCTGCTTTCACTGTCAAAACAAGATCAAAACAGACAAGAGATATAAATTCAAAACACACAGAATGAAATACTTCTTTACACTGTGCTTGAGTTGCTAAGCTATAGGCCTGTGGAGGCTGATAGAGTATATGGCGCAAGTGTCACTGTACACTTGTATTTTCCATACATTTTTCCCTAGGTGTCCATTTTTGGTCCCTGTTGGAAACATGATCATAGGCTAGCTAAGCCTCTGGTTGGAGCTGGCATGAATATTTTCTATTCCTGTGTGGTGCAGGTGCATGCCTCCCAGCTTTGGCTGCGCTACACTGTCAAACATGGGCTCTTGGCCTACTTCCTAATAGTGCTGGATAAACGGAGAAACATGAGGGAGGTTTCAGTAAAGCCATTGTTGTGCCTGGCTCCTGTCCACGGCAAATCAATATCGCAGCAGGTTGCTGAGATCAGCTTCATTTCTGATCACAACCAGTTTGGTTGCCATTATTTTCTCTTTGCTTGACTGCAGCATGCCATGGTGGCTACTGACTCCTCCTCATCTCCGACAGCACAGCTTCATGTTACAAGTAAACCAGTTTTGTAAGTAGTTGGTATACAAAATGATGCTCTTGCTTTGCTCTCTCCATCCTTGACTGCACAGTCCTTCCCCACCTCTTTCCTGCCCTAGTGCTTTCCTGATTCCACAGTAAGATGGTTCAGGGACTCAGTCCCCAGAAATTACTCCTTATTTTTTGGGGTTGTTGACCCCATGGGTTAGCACCATGAGCTGGTTCACAATGAGGTCAGAGTGCTGTTACTGGTTCAAGGGAAACAATGGGAGGGGATGGGAAAGGGGAACAGGAATACACTTTTCATGAGCTGTAGTTGTTAGTTTCGCTCTGCAACATGAACCCTCAGCCAAGAAAACTCTGGACCTGTCTGCACGGACAGTTAACATCTCTGTCCATACCACTTTGCTGTGGAGTGAAGTTTGCTTAATACAGTCTTTTGAAAGATGATTTTGAAAAAAAAGATGGATCTGTTCCTGTTTTTCAGCTCAGGCATTCCTTTCTTAGAAACAAAGACCACTGTTAGTCATGTCTATGTGGAAAACTCAGAGAAACCAACATTATTTTAACATATGACTATTCTTAAATTAACAAGGATAAGATAATTAACCAGCCCGTAATTAACTTTATAGTAATATTTTTCAAAACAGACAATCAAACCTTAACTATGCTTGCATTAAAATATTGATATAAAGCCTCTGCTCTAATAATGTTAGATATCTAATGGCAATTTCAAGTTTTTAATTAGACTAGTTCTTCAGGCTAAGAGATCAAGTTGCACTTCAAATTATCTTTATGCTCTTTACAAACGGCAATTAAGCCTTATGCTACTCCTGCCAGGTCAGTTAATAGTATTATACCAGTGATATGAGGTCGAAAGGGGTTTGACAGATTTCTCCTCTCATCATGCTTCCCTGAAGAGGCAAAGGTGGCTGTGCTCCAACCTCACGCACTTCTGCCTGGTGCTGAAAGTTAGGGCCTTAGTTAGTTACTCCTGGGCCCAGGAGTAAGGTACCCAAATTATGATAAAAGAGTCAATGATGACAAGCTCAGTGTGCTTGGTATTAAGCAAGAAATAGGTAGGGACAGTTTATATTGGGGAATCCAGTCACCTGCAGGTGGACAAAGCTGGGACCCTGACGCATTTCAGAAACACTCAGGTACTTACTTCTAACTGGTGTAAGACAGAAAAGGGGAGTGGGAGCAAGATCAAATAGCACAGAGCAAGGTCCAGACAGGACCTTGGGTGTTATGAACTCATGGGTGGTTGCCAATGCTGCCAGCCCAGCACAGGCACCAACACAGTGATATGCTCCAGGATGCTCCACCGTTCTGTACACCTCTTCCCTTGTCAGCCAGGAAAAGCTTTATATGCGATTATGGATGTGGTTACCTATTCACTCTTGGCCTTGCAGACTGTGCTTCCCAACAGGTCCTCAGTGCTCCCCTTCAGCTATCTGTGGAGATCAGACACTTCTGACACAACTGCCCCTTAACCACTTGTGAGATGTAGCTATCCCTCATGATGCTGTCTCTACCTTTTGTCAGCTTCTTACACCATTGTTTGTTATCTTCAACAATTTCTCATGCCATGTTCTGTGTTCTTCCTCATCCTGCTCAGTTAGCCTCCTCTTAAGCCAGGGTGTACTTCAGGGCCTGGTCATTTGTCCGTAGCCATAACACAAGGGACTAAGGCCAGGAGACAGTCCAGAGAAACCATGCCACAGCATCAGCAGCTTCCTCAACACCTGAGTGTGTGCAGAAACACCACGGCTTTGGGAGGAGCCAGCAGTGCTCTCAGCAAAGGGAAACCCAGTCAAGGTCTGACCTTGTCCTCACCATGAGCAGATGGAAACTCACGTCTTTCACTTGCCAGGAGCATTTTACATCATCCCAGCATTAGGCAAAGCATAAAGCTAGACCAGGAAGGTAAACCCAGGTCTTCTCGCCTGCAGCTGTGTGTCCTACAGTGTCCAGCTGCTGCTAACTCATTTTTTCCTCCTCCCAGCAGGACACCTCCTGTCTGACAGCAGTGGGTTGCTGTAAGTTTGAGACTTCTCTAGGGAGGAGAGAGGAGGGTTGAGCCATAGTCCTTTGGCCTGTTGCATTCAAGCAAAACAACTCTCACTCCCAGTTTCTCCAACGCCTACATTTTAAGCAGTGTTATCCCTGTTCTGCTAGTCATCCATGTCCAGGGGAGTGCCTTGCTCTGAAACATGAATACACAAATTCTTTTGAAGGTCAAAGCTCAGTATCTTCCACTGTCCCAACTCTATGCTGATTTGGAATAGGGATAAAGAAGTCCGAATTATGCAATTTTGAGACCCGAAACAATGTTCTTGATATCTTCCAACACCTGTAAGTGGTTGACTCTCCGCTCTGCCAAATCACTCTGCGATTTGGTTGCAACACTGCTGCCTGACCTTACCAGAGCGGCACAAGATGTAATGAATGTTTGCAAAAAGTACAAAGATGATTTGATGAAGAGCACTTGAGAAGTGTAAAGCAATATATAACCTGCAAAACAAGTTTAATGAAATGCTTTGAATTGCTGTGAGTTATATAACCACATTAAAACAGTAGCATCAACACAAAAACATTGAACAAAAGCTAGGATTTTCCAAGCTGGGATAGTCAAAAAGTGCTAAGAATTCAACCTCCTCATCCACATTACTGCATATGCAGAAGACAAAGAATCAGTTGCTGATTTTTCTGGTAAAACAGTCACTACAGTTTGGTAATTACTCTGTGTGTTGCTATTTATTTCAGCAAGGTGTGCCAAACTCCCTGGGGTATGATTGTCCACTCTTTCTGCATCACAGAAAGGAGGAAGAGGATGGAGGAAGGTACCATCCCTCACCCCACTAACCTACCTGAGCCAGAGCTTCCCCTCTTCCCATGAATGAGGGACTGAATGACCCCATATCATATAAGTAACTCCAAACAGCTGTCCCAGATGACCTACACTTCTCCCCTAATTAGAAGTCCTCCCAACTAGCCAAGTCCCTTTTGCAATCTCTTCATCTCAATGGTATAATTTTTCTCTATTCGGATTAGACTGATTTGCATTGATGAGATATGTGACGATGGAGATTTTTTAAATTTCTTTTTGGGAAGTAACTTTCTCGCACAGGTAATAGACAAAATTTTGGTCCCATTGTCTAAACCCACCTTCTTTACTCTAATCAAAGCTTAATGCTGTGTTTGCTACCTGAACGTCTTCCTACAAAAGACCACTGATTTACATAATTGCTAAAAAGGGGCAATAGCCATATAAAATCAATTTGCCATACAGTGAGATATGGAAGGAGTCCTCATGTGCTGAAGCTCCCGTTAGAGATGAGCCCTTTCTGCCCTGTGATAGTCTAATTTAGAAGCAGGAAATTCCTCAGAATAACCAGCTCCCAGTCCCAGCTGAGAGCTGGCTGATAAAAGCACTGTGAAGTATTTAACTGTGCATAGTAGCAGAAGATTAAGAACAGATGTGGTCTAGAAAATCAGTTACACCTAGAGCGAACACAAACCTCCGTACAGTGTCCCCAGCTCCAGCAGCATCCGTCATGCCCATGACTGGCTGGCAAGGGCTCTGCCTGCCAGCTCTGTGGTGCCCGGAGCTGGCTGGCTGGCTGGCACCTCTGTCCCTTGTCATGCTGGTGCTCTCTCCTTTCAGGCACATGGGAAGAGCTGATAGTCTCCCTTTTCTTGGGAGCTGCCTTTATATCTGATTGCCTGTGATGTAAATGTTCTTAATCAAGTCATAGTGCTTGAGAACACAGAGAGGTGTCAGTCCTGCAGAAGCCATTCTGCTGTGGCTGTTATCACCCAAGGTTACAGGAAAAGCACATGTTGCATGGAAGGGTAATACATGTTCTTAGACAAACTGATTGAGCTGGAAAAAACAGAGACTGCAGTCTCAGATCCCCTTTTCTACACCTCTTGAGGAGTCTCTGAGACCAAAAGTTTGCCTTCCTTGCTTGTTAAAAGAGGTTATTTGAAAGGCAGTGATCACGGAGTGGCTCAGCTAACAGACACAGGGTGGCATTTGCAAAGTGGCCAAGGCATGTTTGGGCTCTAGACTTTGCTCAGGTATTTGCTGTCTGCAGCTGAGCACTCAGATTATCCTACCCTCCACGTGAACTACAGCACTGCAAATCAAGAAACTCTTCATTGGGGCCATTTTGGTGCTAACTCAGGATGTTGTGGGACTCCCAGGGATGCATTTTGTGTGTGCAGTGGTCATCTGGGCTGCTGCACCACAGGATTGGTCTGAGCGCTGGGCGCGAGTTGGGGAAGCGGGGGGGGACAGTCAACACCCTGGTTCAGCGTGCAGCTGGACACAAGACATGGATGTCTGACCCATGCAAGAGCAGCCTTGTGCTTTTGTCTTCTGCTCCAGATGGAGCAGCTGAATTTGGATCTCCCCCAGTCAGGGATTGCAGCATGCACATGGAAGCTGGTACCAGCAACATCCAGAAATCCCTGTTGTGACGAGAGGTTTTCCTGCTACTGTCACGGACAGCCCTGCTCTTGCAAGGAGAGAAGCAGTCTGGCAGTCCTTCCTGTAGCATTTACTGCTCTTTATTTACCTGGAAATGCCCTAATCCTTGGTTAGATGTGAATATGAACTACCTCAAAGTTGGGAAGTGTTTGGGATTGAAACACCATTTTAGGATCGTTACAAGAACTGGGCAGAATATGGGTGCACAAACCCATGTTTAAGCTGCCCAAAAGATGCGATCTTACCTTCCAGGGTGCCAGTTACCGGGGTTTTCCAGGTACTGACAGCTCAGAGCTTTCAGTGACTGTAATTGTATTCATTATAACATTTCTGAAAGTTAAGTTTCTTTTATCTGGGTACCTTGAATAAGGATTCAGGAGTGTAAAATTTTGGTCCTGGAGTTTGAAATTTCATCCAGTCGCAGGAATTCCTTGCTCCCTGGCTCTCATTTCAGGCCCTTATGCTTTGGACTTACATGACTTACTTTCTAAGCAGACTAAGTTCTGATATCTTTTTGGTGTTACCCAAGCATCAAGATTTTTCACAGTGAATTCAAGGGGAAAAAAATTAGGAGTTTAATTTCTTTGCACAAAGATTACAGGCAATTTTTTTGTCTCCTTATGGCCAAGTGAATGGGATGTTTTTGATTGCTACCCAGAGGTGGCTGGCTGGCTCTGAGTCACTGCATGCAGTTTTACGTACAGCCTCTGAAATACTCTGAGTCACAAGGAGAGGCATAGCAGCTGACAATGAGAGGTAATCATGCAAAGGATATTACAACCATAAAGGTACTTTAGGCACAGCTCCTGGTGGACAGCAGAAGCAGGGCACAAATATATCTATGTAATTATTAATTAACTACAAAAACTGGCTGGGTCCCTTTTTTCCCCCCCTCTCCCTCTTATTTCCCAGACCATAAACCAAATCTTCAGCAGGTATAAACTGGCACAGGCTCTTTGACTTCAAAGGAGCTGCATCAGTTTGAACCAACAGAGATCCTGGCGCCATATGGCCCTAATTATGTTAATGTGAGGCCCAAAGGATGCAGTGCAATAATAAAAAGGAAATACTGTGTGATCCATCATAGCTTTGGCACTCAAGGCAGGACTTTCAAAGGTATTTAGGCACCAAGAGAAGCAGACAGGTGCGTAGGAGATTTTCTGTGTTCCATTTCCCCATGATAAAAATTTATTTCCTTTCTATCCCAAACCAGGCTTGAGAGTCTCTGCAAAGGGGAAGAAACTGCTTGCCTGAAGTGACCAGGGAGAGATTTTATTTTTATCGCCATGGAAATAGGAGATATTTTTCCAAGGTGGACTTCTAACTACTTTGTCTCTAGATTTACTACCTCTCTGAGTGCTCAGAGGGGTACTGCTGCTTGCAGCCCAGGGTAGCACCGTATCAGTCCCTGCTGACACCTACAAGAGTACAGGCAAGTCTGCTGCAAGGCACAGCTGGAGTGAAACTTTGGCAGTAGGTAAGGTTCTCAACGAGATGAATGATTCAAAGCAGGCTCGCTCGCCCCGAAGAACATGTGCTGCAACGTATGAAGCTGCACTGCCCCATTAACACAGCTCCTTGCAGTGCCTTCCCGGTGCACAGAGCTGCAGGAGGATATGAGGAGGACAAGTGCAACCAACGTATTCCTGTTCTCAGCAGATGGAAACCTACCGCACCCTGAGTTCCCCCAGGCCCATCGGTATGGAAACCTTCAACAACATGGAAACTTTCTTTGATTTTAAATCCAAACAACTAACCGCTGTTATTCTTGGACATTTATATTACATTTTCTTCATATTTTCCGTCTCATGGATGATTAAAAACAAATTATTGCATTAAGGTGTTTGAAGTTAGGATGCTCTGTGCAGCACTTCTTTGTTTCTAATTCCTTGTCAGGAATTTCCTGCTGGTCTGGTTTTACGTTCTCTTTACCTAAACCAAATTTTCAACAAGGACTGAAGTAGTCCCTAAATAGTTTTAAAAGGGTTCTCCCATCTCATGCTGTTTTCTAAAAGCCTTGTAATCTTTGTCTTGCCAGGTAATGAAGCAAGATTGCTGAGAGCATACCTAGGTTGCCCTAAAGGAGTGGGAAACAGATTGCTTAATACAGCAAGAGTTACATCCTACATAATAATTTTCACGGTCTTTTTTCATTGTTCTAATGCTTTTATATTGCTGCTCTCTTGTAGTGTACTTAGGAATGATGCAACTCGAATGCTGTAATAACCTGATAGGGAGCTGGATAAACTCCCATTAAAAGAAAAAGGTCACCATTTCACAAAGAGTTCCTAGCATGAAAACATGTTTATTGATTGCTTGCATTTTGCATAATTTTGTTCTTTAGATATGTAACTGCTAAGAGGTTAGATGCAATACCAGTGCACGGATGTACCCGCTGTGCGGTGCTGCCACCCTTCTAAAGAGCTTGCAGTACTGGATGCCTTTGCTTTAATTCCCAACATGTACTCATGTGTCAGGGGTACACACTACCCTTGGGACTAGCCAGAAAATGTGGAAAGTGAAGAGTAAGTTAGACTGAACAGTTGGGCTGTTCTCCCTGTATATGTGAGAATAAGATTTAAGTCTCTGCTCTGCTAATGGAAATAGGACTCCTAAGAGCTGGCAAATGCTTGTCTGCTCTGCTAGTCTGCAATGGGCCTCTCTAAATTCAATCAGAAATTTTTTTGGCTGTTAAAAGCAGCTGTTAAAGTGGGTTTGATCAAAACGAACATATTTCTGAAAAATACTGGATTATGTGTTTTGACATTTCCTGGTGAACAGACTTCTGTTGTTGAGATCCTAGATCAGTTCTGGGCAACTGCAGTGAAACATGAGGGAGACTGTGTCAGATGGGTTATCCTGTATTCCTTTGTGTAGGAGGTACAAATAGTCCTGCCACCTGGTTGCAACAGAGCCGCTTCAACAATAAGCCATTAAACTACTGATGGCGCCCTATGAGATAAAATAACCCAAATGATACTGCCAAAATGTACACTGTTAATAGGATTGTGACATCTTATGATTTTAATTTCAGCAAGTGAATGTTTACAAGATGAAACCCCAGTCCTGCACATTTTTGTGATTGTAACTAATGTTACACATGTAAGCAATGTTTCCCATTTGACTCAAGTTATTTATTGGCATGAATATTTGCAAGATCAGAACACTAACACCTAACTAACATGTTTTAGGAAAAAATAGCAGCAACTCATATGCAAGCCTCTTTAGTTTCTGAATACTTCTATAAAGTACCTGAAGTTCCTATATATTGCGCAGCAGGGAGTAGCACACATCTCCCTTTAAAAATTCACAGGACTTGTTGACTTATACTCAGCTGAGAAAAACTGTGAAAAAAAAATTTATAGCAAATGTCTCAAATATTTAGCAGGTGAGGCATCAATAACAAGACCTTAAATAGGCTCTTAATTCCACAGTGAGGTATTTAAATAGTGGTTTGATTTTCAAAAATGCTGGACAACAGCACTACTTATTGACATCTTTTCTGAAGATCAAACCACAGGCTTAGGTTCTTGGTACAGATGAAAACTCTATATTTAGGCAATGATTTGGATAATTTTCATTGTCACTTCCCTTATGTGATGTTTCATCCTTGTGTTTGGTTAGAGGATGCTCATCTAATTAGCACAAATGCTGTGCAACGCCCAGCTATTGTGTTCTCATTAATCCTCTAACTTTCTTGTTTTTATGAAATATGGACAAATACTGTACTGAATGTTTACTGCGGACCTCAACAAAGACAGTCCATTGTTACAGAGCATAAGTATATGTAGAAGTCTCTTTTGCTTTTCCCATATTTTGCAACCACTTTCTTTTCCTCTTCTTATGTCATAATCTCTGCAGAGAGCTCTGTGATGAAAACCTTAGTACAACTAAGGTAAATGATTCATTATGATTCATCCAGAATAGGGATAACTGCATGGACTTAAACTAAAACCAGAAGTTTTTTTCCTAGCATAAGCTTTTGTCAAAAATCAGACACTGCCTCCCCACTTGCCGCAAGGCTCCTGAGATTTGTAAACCATGTGGACAAGCATGGGCCAAATTTCAGGTATCTCTAATCTCAGTGAGAGACTGGGGTTGAATCCAGACAAAACATAGGAGTTTCATGTTTGCCCTGCTCCTGGAAAAACAAGGGATTTGAGCTTTTATTTGATATGACATGGATCATGCCTTCAAATCTAACACTTGGAAAAAGGTAAGGGCTCTGGCTGAAGTGAGAAGAAAAGGGCTGGAAGGAGTTTAAAAGATGAGCAAATCCAGGATGCTGCATTCTAGTTGCCACATTATATAATTTCCCTTACAAACATATTCATTATCATGTTAAAATCAGCTAAAGTTTTTGCCCCCACAGTCATACTGGCACACTACAAGAGAGCGTAAGGATGGCTGCAAACAACCAGATTGGATCAGACATCCACCCAGTGCAGTGTCCTGTTTTTGTCACTGTCCACCTCTGGTGCAGGCAGGCAATGGGACCAGGACAAGCATGCAGCCAGCCTGCCCCACAGTGGTGTCCCAGCCTCTCTCGCTCATGGCACAGGAACTCCTGTGGTAATGACTTTGCATTTGTGGACTTTCTTCTTGTATGAATTGGTTCAGCTACCTTTTCGAAATCGTGTATAGGCTTAACATCCATAAGGTCCCATGGAAAGGGTTTTTTTCGGCTTAAATGCACCTTGTTCAACTACCTGCTGAGGGGCCCTTTCTACTTCTACAGCATTCTTGGAAAAAATTGGGAAGGCCCTTCTCTGTGGATACCAAAAGGGAATTTTTAAAGCTTCAGGCCATGATTAGTACATTTATGAGCCCCATGGAAAAGGCAAAAATAATCCAAAGAGTATTGGAGGGAGACTGCAAAGCACTGTGAGGAGCCTGCTAGATGCCACGACATGAAGCTGTCAGGAGCTTATGGAAGAGTAGACACTGTTCCAGTCACCTACTCCAGGTGAGCTGGTGCTGGAAGAGGTGCAGCACCAGCCTGGACAGCTGCTCAGAGAAAGGTGAGACCTGACGGATGGATGGCAACAGCAGAGCTTCTCAAATGGAGCAAATCAAAGGCTTGGAGAGGTCAGGAGGAGTTATTTATGCTGAGGGGTAATGTTAGCTGGAGAATAATTGCTTTCAGACTGCTTTTGGACAATTGCTTTTTGGCTGCCCTTAAACTGTTGCTTTTAGGTTGACCTCTCCGGGTTCATCTGGTGCTGTTCTGCCTCTTTATTAGTTACTATTAGTAATTGTAGCCTGCAGCTACAGGGCAAAGGAGCACAGGGGAGAAATAAAACATGGGAAGAGGTAGAGAGGGAAGGGCTCTGCTTGGGAGGGTCTGCTGCAACATGGCCTTTCCCAAAACGTGGCTCATCCCTCTCTGAAGATCAAGGATGTTGCACACTGACCTGCAGTTGTGCCCGGAGCTGACACTGCCAGACTGGCAGGAGCAGCTGTGGTGATGCAGGTTCACCATAAGCCACCAAGAGTAGACTGAGATGGTGGAGGTAGTTTAGGAGAGTAAATGGCAGCTTTGCAGAGCTCAGAGAATTCAGAGCTGTGGGAGCAGCAGCTGAGTGCCTTCTGTGGTTGCTTCTGCTGGGGCAGAGATAAAGCCCTGGTGCCCCCACTGGGGCCAGGCCGTGGACTAGACATTCCCCAGCAAATTTCAGCTTGTTTTCAACCTTCAGGCTCATTGTATGCATGTTGGTAAGTGCCAGTCACCACCAAGATGGACATGTCATTTGGTTTCCCAGATGTCTGCATATTTGTGTGAGGAACCTCTAGGTGGTTGAGCCTGGCCTGTCTGGATTGGGAAACAGCCCCTGCCAGGAGGATTTAATCATTTTCAGTTAGTTTGATGTGCTGAGGTTTGATGTGCTGATGTGCCGCACTGCTGCATTTCAGCCCTTTCCGATTTAGCAATGAAATCACAGACACGTACTCCTGTTGCAAGCAGCTCTGCTGGGAGAGGCTGGTACTGTCCACAGCAGTTCGCACTGCTCTCGCTGCCAGACATCATGGCTTCTGCTGGGCTGCCAGCAGACATAGTCCCCTGAGCTCCCCAAATGTGTGGGCTCAGTGATGGGCTGGTGTCATGAGCTGGCATGGACAGCTTTACCAGGAAAGGGGCCAGGCAGCTCTCACATGGCTCTCCAGTGGATGCGGTGGTCCCCAAGCCCAGTGAGACAGGGACTCAAGGGTTCTTCATTATGGAAGTGGACATACTGGAGGTTTGCAAAGCCATGCACAGCTTTTGGGGCAGGCAGGGATGGATTGCTGGCTATGTCTTTGAGCACAAGAATGACACCTAATACAGAGGAGCCAGGTTCAAAACAGGTAAAAAGAGGCAATTTTTGTACTCAGTGAATAGCAGGTGTGTGACACCCCTTGCCAAAAGGTGCTGTGGATTCAGGGAGGTTGCATGGTTTCACAGAGAGGCTTGAAAAAGAGCTTTGCTGAACAGTCTCAGAAAATCCCTGATTTTGGAGTAGCTGGAGGCTGGGAAAGTACTTGGAGAAACATACACATTCACCCAGTTTTTGCTCTTCTCTAGATGTCTGCTTAAGATCATGATTCTTATTTTTAATTTAAGAAAAAGAGAAGTGAGGAGGGAGGGAGGAGGGGGGCAGCAGTGCGGGTGAAGCAACACCACCAGTCTGCCCCCATATCCACCCCCAAAGTCCTCCATCATGGGACACACAGTGAGGTGTGGTGGAAAACTGGGGGATACCCTTGGCCCCAGGGTCCTTAGCCGGGCTGCGGGATGAGGGTAACACCTCCACACTGACAGCAAAGGAGGTGCAGAAGCAGCAGTGCTCCCAGCAGCCGTATCAAGCCCTAGCTGGGTCTAGAGAACCCCTGTGGTCCATTGAAAGGTGCTAAGGATGCCTCAGCATGCTCCTTTACTAACCAGAGGCATCAGGGGATGGTGTTTGCCTCTGGATGAGAAGAGGAAATCTAGTGAAATTCCCAGGGAGGACTCTCTTTTCATTACTTCTGCAATTTACCCAAAAAACACCCCCAGCCTTTTTAATGCAAGCTGCAAGCACTGCCATTGTAAATTAAAATGGCACTAATTCTGCTTACAGGAACTGCACCTTGGCATTACATTGCTCCAGCATGTAACACACACACTGTTTAACATTTTGCCAAAGTGTAACTCTTAAACAAAACAGACTCTCCATTTTCTAAATGTGGTTTCCTATAGATACAGCTGGAGCAGCTTAATTGGGATGTGTGTACATGTGTGTGTTTTTGTGCATGCATACATGAGTCTCTAAAATCTATTTTTAAATCGTCCTATATGAAAGAAAATTTATTTCGTTCCTGGATGTGAAAAAAAAAGAGGTCATTTATTTACTGAACTTGTAACGGCTGTAATTCCCAGGAAGACAAGCACAGACACCCTTCAGAGGCCTCCTGAACCAAATTGTTTAGCATTTCTTCTTCATGCTTGCTAATTGCTCTGTGCAGCTGGTTTTATTTAGGAGGTTAGTATTTTGAAATTGAAATGAGGACATATTGCAAACTTTACCCCACAGTTCACTGTGATATATATTATGCACAGTAGCTCAGACTGTTAATCATAGGTGAGGGTTAAAAAAGGTGAACTGATGCAACTGCAAAGAGACATATGAGGATATGACCAGACACAGCAGCTTAGAGCTGTAAACAAAGTTACTGTCCCAATGAAGGACATGCATGTTGCAAAATATGTTAGTTCAGTGCATCCCTTTGCACTGCAGTAAAGTGAGAAATACATGCAGAAGTACTGTTGCAGGTAAGGAAACCCTCTAACACCATCAGGACCACGTGCTTGACTTAATTTGCTCTGTCTGGGGGAAGATCTGGACAGGCTTGTCACGCAGGGTCAGGAGGTCTCCACTGACAAGTCTGGTTCGGTGCTACAGGAGTGTCACTGGAGCAGACACTGAACACACAACCCTCGACCTTCTCGACGCTGTTGCCAGGCAGCGATCCTGCCCCTGGTAAATGTATTGCATGTGTAGGTGCTCCCTGCAGCACAGAGGTGTCTAAACAGGTTGGGGTCAGTGGAGAGCCAGTCTGCGCTCCCAGATGGGATGATTAATGGTCCAAATACAATCCAAACAATATGAATGCATACGCTACCTTGAGACAAAACTAGGAAATCGTCTTTCCGACTTCAGGTTATGGATCAGATGACACCAAATGCCAGATACTTTTTTGTTTTCTATGACTCCTGTTATTTCTGGTAAATAAATTCAATGGACAAGTCATTAAGCAACAGCAAAGTATTGATACAGCTTCCCTTCATACGCCCCCTCCTTCCACTTAGGTTTAGAAATTGTACAAATAAATTAACGGATTACAGGGTTAAAGCAAAAATAAACAATTTGTCCTTCACCAAGACAGTTCGTATTGTAAATGATCTAGGTTTGGCATAATAAGGCTGCTACAAGACAGCCTGAATCCAAAACAATTTCACCAGTTCAGCCAGTCGTCCTTGCTCATATTGAAAGTAGTCATGTTTCTACCACTTGCAAACAGGCTGCTTTGCCCTTGGGAAAATTGTAGATCAGGAGGACCAAGGGTGTGCAGCCACAATCCTGCTCTGTTTAGCACTGTCCGAGGAACTGGTAATAGAAAAGGAATGAAAGGAATTGGTGTCTTCTGGAAGAATTAATCCCTTGAGGATTTCCAGTCTGGTAGCAAGGTCTGGCTGGACTGTATAGGAGATGAATGCAAGTGTTTAGCTAGGAGAACTGAAACTTTTGGTTAAAAAAGTTTCTTTCATTCTGTTTGCTTACAAACAGAAAAAAAAAAAAAAAAGAAGAAAAAAGCTTACCTTGGGAATTTATAACAATAATCAGCTATAAATTGAAGTATGTTTTTTTCTTTTTTTCCCCCCAAGGCTCAAGGTACTGAAAGACTAAGTATTTTTGCTATTTAGAACCTCTCCACCAAATATGTTTCCCACTGTTTTCAGTGAAAATACAATGTAATCACAATAAGGGGCTTTTTTAAAAAAAAGAAAAATTTAGTTAAAAATCCAGTTTTCTTCCTGAGAGGAAGTGCTTTGAGGGGAAGTTATTGCTACTGAACTTGCTAGTAAATTACATTGTCAAAAAAGGTTGTTAGCAGACACTGGGGGAGGAGGGTTACAGATATTTGGCACCTGGCCTGTAAAATAATTTGATATCAAAAAGGCTGATACTTTTCTCTCCTGCCCAAAGCTGCAGGGGAGAAGGCGTTCATGGTTGCTACTCCCCACAGCAGGGATGTGGAATAAGGGACCCTGAAAAGCCCTTGCTGCCCTCTCAGCAGGGAGCTGAACTGGCCCAATTCTGACACGTGCTAAGGGACATCCCAATGAAGAGCTGCTGCCCCTTAACCTTTTCTAGTATTAAAAATATCTTTTGAATTAACACCATTATAATTTTCCAATGGTGTCAACTTTACATACGCTTGCAAAAGAGTCTCTTGAATTGTTTCAGACAGCTAATGGCTTGAAAAGTACTTCTGCCCTCTGGAGAAAATCAGATAAATATCAAACCCTGGATCTTGACTCACTCCTAGTTTTCCCACCATGCTTCATGCCTCACTGCCATCAATAAACTCAGTAGAAACAAACCTCCCCTTTCCCAAGGGGAAAGGTACCACCCCAACCTCACAAAGTAGAACAGAATAGAATAGAACAGAACAGAACAGAATCATTAAGGTTGGAAAAGACCTCTGGGATCATCTAGTCCAACCATCAACCCAACAACACCATGACTACTAAACCATGTCTGGAAGTGCCACATCTACACGTTTTTTGAACACCTCCAGGGATGGTGACTCCACCACCTCCCTGGGCAGCCTGTTCCAATGCCTCACCACTCTTTCAGTAAAGAAATTTCTCCTAATATCCAATCTAAACCACCCCTGGTGCAACTTGAGGTTGTCTCCTCTTGTCCTATTGCTAGTTACTTGGCAGAAAAAAATGACACCCACCTCTCTGCAACCTCCTTTCAGGAAGTTGTAGAGCACGATAAGGTCTCCCCTCAGCCTCCTCTTCTCCAAACTAAACAACCCCAGTTCCCTCAGCCACTCCTCATAAAACTTGTGCTCTAGACCCTTCACCAGCTTCATTGCCCTTCTCTGGACATGCTCCAGCACCTCTATGTCCTTCTTGTAGTGAGGGGCCCAAAACGGAACACAGTATTCGAGGTGCGGCCTCACCAGTGCCCAGTACAGGGGCACGACCACTTCCCTACTCCTGCTGGCCACACTATTCCTGATAGAAGCCAGGATGCCGTTGGCCTTCTTGGCCACCTGGGCAC
>VZTL01028948.1:0-16297 GCA_013400535.1 Scopus umbretta | reverse complement strand
AGAGTGGCTTGGCAAGCTCTTCCGCCAGCTCCCTCAGTACTCTTGGGTGGATCCCATCTGGCCCCATAGACTTGTGATTGTCCAAGTGGCATAAGAGGTCATTAACTGCTTCCTCCTGGATTATGAGGGGTTTATCCTGCTCTATATCCTTGTCTTCCAGCTCAAGGGGGTGGATAACCTGGGGACAACTGGTCTGACTATTAAAGACTGAGGCAAAGAAGGCATTAAGTACCTCAGCCTTTTCCTCGTCCTTGGTGGCAATGTTCCCCCCCACATCCAATAAAGGATGGATATTCTCCTTGGCTCTCTTTTTGTTGTTAATGTACTTGTAAAAACTTTTTTTCTTATCTCTTACAACAGTGGCCAGATTGAGTTCTAGCTGGGCTTTTGCCTTTCTAATGTGATGATATGAGAAAAAATACTGGCTCTTGATTGTACCAGTATAACAATTAGAGGTATATCCCATTGGTTGGAGGGGAACAACAGAGGGGGTTGGGGTCATACTATCATTTATTCCTCCGTAGGCCATGTGCAGAATTTGGGAGGGGATTTCTGTTCCACCCTTCACTTACTTTCCTGTAACACTCACAAATCACTCATAAACTTGCCTCTGTACAGTGGCTTGGTCTGGTGATATGTCTCCCAGTTTTCTCACTCTGGATATCCACAAAGACCTGTTAATACAGCATCATACCTGGGAGGCTGGCTCCAGACTCCTATACATGCTTAGTGTGATTTATGCTCATGACCAGTAAAAGCAAAAAGATACCTTAGATATTACTTTTTTTTTTTCTCAATAACATATTTAGGACTGTAAGAGGTGTTAAAACAGCAGCAGGATTGCTCTCTTCCTTCAGTGATAACAACTCTAGTCACAGGTAAAACATTAATTCAAGAAATCAAATGCAATGTTAGGCAGTTCAAACAAAGCCCGCTTCCTGGTTCAAAGCCTAGTTCAGACCTTGATCTACAAGCCTCCAGGTTTTGTTAAAAGTGTAGACTTTATTTTATCAGTTATAACTGGATGTTACAGTAAAGAAAGTGTCGGTGGAGTGTTTTGATTAAATGTTGAGCATTTCCAGGTAGTGAAGGTGTTTGTTGCTAAAATGCAGTAATCTCTCTGACATATACCAGAAGATTTTCTAATCAAAATACAATCTTGAGTAAATGTAATACTGCTTCATTACAATAGATAATTTATTTTGTTGAAGATTAAAAAAAAAATCTGCTACAGAATATGACTAGCCAAGGTTAAACTCTGCTCTCAGATATATCAGTGTAAATCTGATTATAACCCTACTGTTGATAGGGTTACTGCAAATTTGGACTGGTACAACTTGAGACTGATTGCCTGGAAACATTTGAAGTAAACATGCCCCTATGATTTCAAATATCCTTTATCACTCAGCTATGCAAACTACCATCAGCAGAACATAGACATGCTACTTTGGAATTAAAAAAGCCTATTACATTCAAATAATAAAATCAATATATAAACAAGAGGGAGTTTAATTGGAAGGCAGGTATATTTTCTTAGTGTTCCCCCAATCTGCAGATATAAATCTCTTTCTGTACACCAGACTTCTTGTACTTCATGCTTTCTTCTGAGAAGCAAGGTGTTTTCTATAATTATATTCATTAGGAGCTCTCTTTTTAAAATGGTCCAAATTTTTTAGATAAAAATATAAGACATGAGTTGTATGATGTAATTTCTATCATTAAATCTCCATTAATAGACTGCCTAACAAGTACTGTTTTTTGTTTATTAGTAGCCTTGTCTTTGTAGCCGTGAGAGTTAAGAACATGTGCAGTGAGAATTTCAGGGAGATGCAGTAGCTTTTATTGGAAAAAATACACACCTAGTTGGAAGAGAGACTTTTAAGCAACAAGTCTGACCTGAAGAAGAGCTTGTGTGCCTGAAAGCCTGTTAGCTGTTTCCGTGTTTACCACTTGGTCTTATAAAAGATTGCCTCTCCCCACAAAACTTGCCCCAATTATTTAGTAAACAAGTGCTTTGAATGGCTAGGACCTTACGGTTTAAGTAGATGCTTAACAGAAAAAGGCATGAATATAATAATATAACACAATAATGATATAACACTATAATAATATAATAATAATATAGAAAAGATACAAAAGAAAGGTCTCTCCCTAAACCTTTGTGTCAGTAATGAAAACGCATCACCACTGTGCTGCAGTTTAAGGGGTTCTGCAAAAGGGCGGGTGTTTGTTTCTTGGTTTTATGGGAGGAAGGCTTTTGAAGCTGGCTGTAAAAATGGATGATGTGACGATAAATGAACTTAGTGATTAGCTTTGTGAACAAGCTGACAAGAAAGAGCGAAGTTTCTCCCCTTACTGTGGTGTCATGATCCAAACTTTGCCTGTCGGTACTTTAGAGCAACAGTAGAGCTCTTTGTCTGGCTTAGTTGAGTCATACAATTATCTCAATAACAGGAAGTACCTAGCAACAGCCTCAATAAACACCCATTTATTTGATTAATCAGCCATTTTGAAACAGGTTTGGTAAACATTGCCCTTTCACTTCTGGATTACATTATTAAAAAAGCTGCCCACTGAAGCTGCACCCCACACTACGAATAACCACACCAAACCACAGACGTCCTGCCTGGTTTGAGCAGGTGGGCTGAGCTTTAACTTGACACTTCTTGCCCATGTTGAAGTACAGATAGCAGGTAGGGATCAACGTAGTATTTATCACGTGTTTTCTAGCCATGGGCTTACAATAAAACTTGATGTTAATGAGTGCTATCAATAACTGCATAAGAATTTGGTGGCTATGAGACCAAAATAGGAAGAAAGAAGCAGCAGAAACTTAATTCCCACAAATGTAAACATTTGTATGTGATATTTAAGGATAACTTGCAGTGGCTGGTATGTAGTTTAATACATAAAAAATATTAAATACATTTAATACTGAAAGAGTTTTGAGATTGTGAGAAGTGTTTGCAGTGGATTGGGATCTGGGAACAAATGGAATTTTTTGTTATCATGGAAGATATCAAGATTATTTCCAAAGTAACCCTTGATGGTGTCCTGTGAAAGGAAGGCTGTGAAGTCTAGTTGGAGAGCATATATATACATACAAATTTATATGTAAATACATATTTATATATCTATGTATATATGGATTGGAGGTGCACGCTTCATGGGAATGCTGAGGTGGCAGCTGCTTACTGCTTTTCCCAAGCCCTCCAAACAGCGCTGTGCCTGCCTTTTGTGCAGTGATGAGGGGATTGTCCCTCTCCAAGGAACAGGCAAACTTTTTCACAGGAAAATGTCTTTCTTCAGCTGAACCTGTATTCTCTTCCCCTCACGTGAATGCACCATCAGCCTATATAGTTGGAATGTCAATGACCCTCCCTCAACCTTTCTGGATGAAACTGTTCTATTGTCCATGAAATAATTAAGTGTAGATCTCTATATGCTTCAGTACAATGAATAATTATATACCCATATTCTCATCCAGCATTTCTTTACATACTGCTGTCATAATGCCAGTTATATATGTATTATTTTTCATCAATATACTTATATTATGCCCAGGATTAAAAGACTGTATAGCAGCAGAGTTTATTCCTTCCTGCTGATTTTTAATGTACAAAGAAATAAACTCTTGTTATAACTCTGTTCACAGCCCAGGGATTGTGCCTGCCATTAAAGCAATAGAGAGCCTGCATTCAGGTAAGATCTAAATCTAACATTGCTCATCAGAGAGGAAAGTAAGAAGAAATAGACCTCTCTCCTGCAAAACATCACCCATCTGCTGGGTGGGGGTGAAGCTGTCAGGTGCCTCCTGATCGCCCAGCTTACATCAACCACTCATCACACCTCTTCATGTTTTGCATGTATTTACCTTTCTGCAGCATCAACAGAGTGCAATACACCACATTTCTGTAAAGGCACAATAAGAATAATTTAAAGTAAAAAACCCACACTGTACCAGAAATACACACTTAGTACACATGAGAGTTAATTAATTACACATTTTCCAAATATTTCACTGGAATCATCTCAGGATTTTTTTTTATAACCTGCATAATGTAAAGGTGTTGTGGAGTGTCCATCCTTAGAGTTTGTTCAGAACTTGTCTGGACAAACCCTCTGAGCAATCTCGTCTAACTCTGAAGCTAGCCCTGCCCTGAACAGGGGTCAAGCTAGATATCTCCAGAGCTTGCTTCCAAATTATTTTTTTCTATAATTCCCTGAAAATCTGATTGCAAAACTGACATCTGATGCACCACAGAAGACAACAATGCCACAATATACAGTGTGTTCTGTTATACCACAAAGACCCTTGAATACCTTGCATTTTCCCTTTTGGGAAAAAAAGTCTTTTGGAATGTGAATGGTGGCTCTTACACCTGTATTCATGTAAAGCTCAGTGTAAGGCATGAGGAAGTACAAACAGTAGCATTTTACCTTCCTTGGGTGTGACTACTCATTTATAGGCAATTTCATTATTTGCAGTTAACTGTACAGCAGGGACAAGTGTAACTATTTGCCCATTATGGGTTTTTTTGCTTTTTACATTTTCATGTGCATAATGTCTGGCAAGTTGTAAATCGCACCTCTTCCATGCTGCCAGGTTAAGGTTCTGCACTCCTCCATCCACAGAGGAATCAAGAGATATTACACAAGGCTGACTGCAATAGAAAGGGAGAATAAAGGCAACAGCTTTCACAGATGCACATAGGTAATCCAAGTGTCCCTTTTACTCTGAAGAGTGAAAACCTTCCCCTGGGAAAGGTGTTTCTGTAGATGACATACCTGAATAAACACACATAGTACCACAGCACATGCAGGAAAATAAATGTGTGCAGGTATACTCTGATTGGGACAAAGCACAAACCAAAAGTGGCCGTGGTGCAGGAATCTGCTTGTTTCTTTTGCTCCCCCCCTTCAGAGGATGTTTGTAAGCAGGTAGTCATAGCGACATACAGAAATAAAAAGAGGGGAATGGGTATGCGATCTGTTTTCCTAAAAGCAGCCAAAAGGCTTTACTATATGAAATTTAAAAGATAAAGGAAGACAATAACAAGTCAGAGGAAGCCAGAATGCTCTTAATGATAATTGAAAATCTTTCCTTTCCTTGCCCACACATCTCACTACAGGAACACAGCACATTTTAACAGCTCCCTCATTAAAGATGGTTGTTGAATGCACAGAGTAGGTTGTGCAAGTCAGGGCAGATGTGAGGCGCTGTGCAGCTTTGAGAAGTCACACTTTGGAGTTACGCTTTCATCATGTGATTTCGTCATGAAAAGAAAACCTAAAAAAATATCACATTGAAATAAAAGTTCTGCTTTTGTTTTATCTGAAGAACTTATAATATAATGCAGGTTAAGTCAAACTTTAAATTAAATTCTCCCAGGGAGCTTGGAAATAAAGCATTAAAACTGCAAGGTGAAAAGTTTCTAAATCATATGAACTAGCCAGAACTTGTTACATTCCTCACTGATAAACACAAAGTTCAGCTGATCTTTCATGGAAAAAATATAGTAAATTTCCCTTCTGGGGGTTATATTTACCCAACCTTTTCAGGTTGCATTATCGCCCATTGTAATGTATTTAACTTCCATTCATGAGTCACTGTGACACTATGCTGCTTTTCAGCTATGCAAACAATATAAAAACTGAGTTCCTAGACACAAATAAGGAAGGAATTTTGAACATGTTTTTTATCAATGAAATGTATTGACACATGACTATATTGATGCCAGTCATATTTCCATTGAAGTTAACAGGAATAAGAGGAGGCCAATATCTGATGATCATTTCACAAATACACTGCATGATCTCTGAAGACCAAGTCCTAAGAGACATTGAACACAAGTGATTCTACCAATTAGTGGCAACTCCAGATCTGCAGCATCTTTAATAATTGGCCATGATACAACTTCCATCATAAAATGTATATACTAATACATTAAAACACATTTTAAAGGTGAGCATAGTGCATACAGTATATGGGAATGTAATATATACCTTATTAAAAAAGTTTCACCGTTATTTAAAGTTAGAAATAAGAGTCATGTAGTGCTCATTTATGTTACAGACTCAGTATTATTATAAGCAATAAATATTTTATTGAAGTTGAAGCAACAAAGACGCATAGCACATTAAACTGAGAATTAAACTGAGGCACATTTATATACTATAAAGTTGAAATGTGGGTTTGGGAGTGGCAAACTCCCATTGTTGAGTTCCTACCCCATTCGGCAGGCAGTAAAGTCTTTTTAAAATATGTAGTTCAGGTACACAGTCCTGGGGTGTGAAATTTCCTGAGACAATCAAAGCTATCAAATAGCAGATTCGGTCTGGATTCAGAGCCTGATCTCCAGTACGGTCTGAGATGTGGTGTCACCTGTGCTCCTATAAGAGATTCCAGCCTTTTTACTAGGCACATGCGTCACATGGTTCCTTCCACACCTGCACACAGCACAGCTCTTCTTGGTGAATGATTCTTGGGAAAAATATCTGCTTGACTTCAGCAATACTTAACCAAGTAACCCTGGCTTCATGGAACAGTCAGGGATAGCTGGGGTGGGGGTGGAATTTGACTGTTAACAGTTTGTCTTTGCCACTAATGAACTCATAAACCATGAAAATGCACTGTTTTGCCAAAGGAAAAACTTTAGGAATGAAACACGAAAATAACGCCCAAGTGCTGTGGTTGTAGGAGCACCTATGCCTATTTTTTGCACTGGGAGAACTTGCTCAAGGTTCCTTCCTAGTGCCCAGATGGGTCCTTGGATGCAGCATGCTCTGTTCCCCTGCAGCTCCAGGTAAATGAGATATTTATTACCTCCTTTCCTGAACTGCTGGGAGCCTGATCATATACTGCTAGTGTTTGCTCTTTCATTTCGGGACTTGGCTGCATTTCAGAAAAAGATGCTGCTTCTTAATGGTCAAAATTATTTCTGCTGTCAATCTATATACACAGCTAGAAACTATGCAGCACTGAGTTAGAGATTTCTTTATCTGAAAATGGGATGGTGAGCTTGGAAGTCCTACCTCAATTCTGCCTCCACACATACCATAAAATATAACATTCTTTATATTCTGTTACACGGTATGTAAAATAATGCAGTCCATCTATTGACAGAATGCCATTAATTGTATACCTGGAACCCTTTACTCTCTGAGGTCTTAAAAAAAAATCGCTGTGTAAACCTTTGCTAACTGAAAATCACTGACGAAGTCCATTAGCAGCTCAATATCACACCATCTCAGACAAATAGTAGGTTAGCAATAAATACATAATAAATAATAGGTTGTTATTTGCTGTTTTGACATCAGATGTCATTTCTGAGGGGTGTTCACCCAGCGCCATGCTCAGCACATCAGACAAAAGGAGAAGAAGTAGGACTTGCCCTCTGCTCTGCCTTCAAGTGCGGAGGCAGGGAGCCCTCCAGGGAGTTGTGAGGCTGCTTCAGGCTACGGGAATGTCTGGGCTGGCAGCAATGGCACAGCACTCCTGAGATGATAGCTCATAGGCTGTGAAGTTTTAGGTATAGGGTTTTTGTGTGATTCACTCTTAGGTATTGCCATACCCTCAGTGAAAACTCACCAGTGACTGCAAAAGGAGTAGACTTAAGGATGGAGATGAGTCCTTTGCCAAATCCCATGTGTTACGACGCTCATGGATCATCTCCAAAAGCCTTTTAAGGAAGCACTTGGGCTGCCTGGGGCCTGGGTACTCACCCATCTTCTCAGGCAGGTTTTGCAGCTTCCTGGGAACAAAACTCTGTCAAGGCTGGATGTTTATTGACAGCCACTCTGGAAGCCCTTTGGGCTGTATTTATGCAAACTGGCCTGGCTGCAGCGGAAGCACCCCAGGGACCTGAACACCACCAGGATTAGAAAAAGATCCATGATTTGGCCCAGGCAATAGCACAAGACATGATGATCTCAGATCTCCAATCTCCCTCCCTTTTCTGCGTGCTGGTTTGGAACCCCAGTCTGGACTTTTTCACAAACACTGCTGTGTATTGATACCCCTATGTCCTAGGCCCCATTACTTCACATGCAGCAACCCATAGGGCCCATTGCCCGCCCCAAGCCTTCCTGTTCCTCGCTGCATGGGCCATGGAAACCCCCTTGGGGAACCAGCTTCTCCTACCACCCTGTCCTCATGGCTGAGGTCCCAGCAGGAGAAAAAGGGGGAGCAGTGGTCCCAGGAAACTGTTCCTCACCAGGGAACGCTTCAAGCAGGTGCTGCAGAGAGGGAATTGTGGAGGGATGGAAGTGCATGAAAAAAGACTAAATAATTTTTTTCACTGCCTCAGTAAAATTGCCTGGGCTAACGTTTCATCCCTCAGGCTTTTTGTCACTCCTTTTGTGATGTTCTTAGTCTTCCCACCTGCTAAACATCTATCTATCTGCTGGCACATTGCAGACTGATGGCACATATTTTTGTAGTTGCTCGTACTGAGGAAAAAACAGTTTGTTGAAAGATGCTTAATTGAAAGATGTTTAACTGATTTTTGTGAAAGAAAATCCTCTTCTGAACAATGCTGCTGGAAAGATGCAGCTTGCATTTATCACAGAAGATATAAGGGCAGTTAAGTGGCCCCAGCGTGTTTTTTGCAGCCTGGATACTGTACTAAAATACAATGAAAAAGCCCTTAAACAGGCACCAAAAAAGCCAGTGGACAGCCTTTTTTAAAAAGGAAAATCTGCCTTTGCTTTAAAAATTCACTCAGTGCTCCCTTGATCACTCTGGCTTCAGGTAGGCCGGTGAAGCTGGAAATGCTCCTGAACTCCTGGGCCCAGGTGGATGTGTCTTGGAAATATCCTGGTTTCCACAGGAAGGAAGGGCAGCAGGGACCCAAGTGGGGAGCTGTGCCACCCTTCAGCTGCTGCCCCATAGTCACAGCAGGGGACAGGACACTTCAGTGCACCACGACCTGCTCCACCAGCTACACAGCTTTCATGAATCCAGCCACAAAATGAAAGGACGACTCTGGAGCTTTGTGTTCTTAGCTTTTATCCCTGCTGTGCTTGTCCTCTGCCAAAACATGTGCACAAGTGTGTCCACCCCAGTTCCTTCATCAAGTCTATAGGATGGAAATAATTGACACTTATTTTTTAAATGCCCGATTTCACATTTACAGGTTACTTCAATTTTAAAATCACTTAACAGATTGCATCCAGTTTTGACTTATCTCTTCAATCTTTATTAATAAATAAAATAGGCCAGGGACCATTTGCTAGCCCCGAGGCAAAATGGCACAGCGCAGCTCACATCCATATGGCTGAACTCTCTTTCTGCCCCTATGCACTGTGGCTGAGTGAAAACTAACCACTGGGAACAGTCATTGGCCTGTGGTGTTCCCCAGATGGTGCTGGGGTGTGTTGGGACAGTGCCGGTTGGTACAAGCGAACAATAACGGGACACATGTTAACAAATGAACATGCCTGCAATTGTGTGCCCATGGCTGAACCTCCACTCCAGCCTCATTTTATTTACCAGTATAGATGTACTTGGTGAGAATTAGCTCATCCAGTTTTAGTTCTCTAAATCCTGCCATCTTCTAGGTACTTGTAGTATATGTTCCTAAGTAGCATGGATGGAAAAAGTTGAAATTTTTATTTAATTTATGTGACAATTTATCTGATTAATTTTCAACTTATGTGCTTCATGGCTATGGTCAAACAGGGTGTCAAGCTCTGCAAACTTGGCCTGAAAAAGCTTAAGAACTGCATCTGCAAATGTGAGAAAGACCAGAAGAAATACATAGGCAGATGGCTTAGGGGACAGAGCACATGCAGAGTGCAAGGTCTGGAAAAACCTGACCAAACACCAGTCATCCTGAAATTTAACACCCACACAGCCACTGATGCTTTCACCCTACAGAACCATAAACTATATATTTTTTAATTTTCATCACTGATCTTTCTTCTAGCACGAGAAAGCTAATCAGCATCCTCCAATGGTCAAAGACCAGAAGGGTTTCTTTAATAGGACTAGATAAGCTTGATAAACTCTTAGGAAGAAATAAAGCCCACAGAGACCATTATTTTGCTATATATTCTTCACTAAACAACTTCATGTCTTGGATAGCTTCAGCCACAGTGTGAATGGGGGTGTGGGCAGCTGACGTTGGTCAGGGTTTGCCAGGCAGCCTTGTACAGCCGAAGCCCACGGGCAGGTTCCTGTGGTGATGGAGCACTGTAAGGCTTTTTGCCTGGCCCTTGGGAAGCACTTAGCAAAGCAGGAATGAAATGCTACTCTGCTTAAAACCTTTTTGACAGGATTTATTCACCTGTAGCCTGGCAAACAATTAACAAGCTGCATTATTCCTGAGGCAAGCAATAGATACTTGAAGCATTGAGTGTATCTCTATTAGTTCTTAACCATAACCATTTTTAGGACTCAGGAATTACTAAGGCTGAAAGCCTGGAGATGTATTTTGTGTCATTACTTGCATAATTCTCATTCACAAAAAGAAAAAAAAGCCTTGTTGAATTTACATAGTTATAACATGGCTGGCATCCCACATAGTGAATGGATTATATGCTAGTGACAGAAGCAGATATTAAAGTAGTTTGTTTATTTAATTGGCAAAAAGAATGAAGAGCCAGATTACATTTCATGTAATTCACAGTATATGCCATTGATTTCTGAGTGTCTCATATATGGCTCTCCCTGTGCCAATGAAAAATAGGAGCATCTCTAGCTTGGTCACACTAGCTTGAACTGCAGGATGTCATGATTTTAGCCCTGGAAGTCAACTTTTAAACTTCTTCTGTATTAGCTAAAATGGCACCTACCACATCTGCTGGAGGAGCTGAGAGTTAAGCTGCCCCTCAGTTCCCCATGTGGACTCCCCAGGAGTTGCATTCCGTATCTAGTTCCTGCTTTCCCAACCGTGCAGACCGTGCAGGTGGTCAGAAAATAGCTGGAGGCTTCAGGAGCTCTGTGTGCTGCCATAATCTTCCATAAACACAGCTACTTACCCGGCTCACCGATATTGGAGACCATGTCACCTCTGGGCTGCCTCTGCAAAACAGCACAGGACTTACCTCCGCATAGATACTGCCCTTCACCAGGTCTGCAGCAGAGCTAGGTCTGTTGCTAGAGTCTAACCTGCCTGCTGGTTTTATCTGATCTTTACAAGTCATTCCTGTCTCTGTATTAGAAGTCTTCTGAGCATTGACAGGAGAAAACAATTCATCCTGGGAGCAGTGGGATTAATTGGTCTTTTCCCGTGTTTGAAGCGTGCATTGCAAAGCTCTTTCTCTCTTCATTGAGTTATCTAATATGGGCTGAACTCAGATTGTAGCCTCTCCCTCAGCACAAGCACTAATGGGGTCTGCTTTCTTCTCCTATTGCTATGAAACCCATGGGAAATAAAGACATTTACAACTCCTACCTACTACTGGCTCCTAACTGTCCATATGAATGCAGGGGTTTGTGTAGGTATTGTACTTGACTCAGCTTATCAAGACTAGGTTGCCATGATAGTCAGGGTATATTCCCTAGGAAGGGAGTATTTTTTAATCACATCAATTCAATCCATTTTGTCATAGTTCTAATCTTAGTCAGTGTAGGAGGACCTCCCAAAGTGTTCCTGTACATAACAAGCATGCACAGTGTTCATCTGACATTAGCAGCCAGGAGTATATAGGAGAGCTGCTAATCCATACTAGAATCCTGAAATGGTTACAGCTGTCCTGCAAACCAATGAAGCTGAAATTTGGTTGTATCAATAACAAAAAATACACCCTATTTTGCACATGCTCAGAGTCCAGCTGTTTCTTCCCCCTGGACTGGCTTTCCAGCAGGAAGGAAGGAAGGAAGACACACACATGTGGCTCCATTAGCCAGGTTTTGCCTCCAGAGGTCCGTTCCCAAGGAAGCATAAAAAGGCACAGGTTTCAGCAATTCAGACATTCAGTGCTGGTGGTGTATTTCACCATGATTCTTGCTCCTGAAGGACTTTGGGCAAGCTTTTGTCCTGCCTCCCTTGCATAAGCAGAACCATGCAAGAATAACAGGAACATGAGAACCTGTACAGGACAGGCTCCTTCAGTTTGAGCTTACTGGGATTCAAAAGCCACATGCTACACAGCAACCGCAGGACAGACAGATGGGAAATGCTACCAGGTGTGGTGGCTGCTGATGTGAGGCTGCTATCTTGTCCCCTCAGCAGATTCTTTTCTGCCTTTTTTGGATTCATCACCACCAGCGCTTCACATCTTCATGTGCTGTCCTGCTTCGTGGCCCTGCCTAGCTTATTCCAGGGGAGAAGTTCCATCCTGAACCTCAATTATGTTTTTTCTTTTCTCCTTCTTTCTAATCAGATACACTTTGTTTTGCAAAGGTTATTGTAAAAATACTTTAGTTTCTAGCAAAAAAGTCAGCAGCTGCTGGCAGATTTGTTGTATATCACAATGGTGTATGATGTTTCCCAAGAAGTGAGCATTTGCTACATCTGATTGGGGTCAGACCTCACACCACAGGTGATACACACTGGCTGCATGACACAGCACAAAACTTCAACCAAACAAGCCAAAGGAAAAGACACTGCAAGCAGAGCATGACTGGTTTGAGGTTTTGCATTCCTTTCTCTTGGTTACGGCCCTTTACAATTATTTGCTTATTTCTAAAGGAAAGAAAATGTAATTTGATTCAGGTTCAGTAAGTTCCATGAAACTTTTGTCCTGGTGTAGATACCTCCATCTATGTATTTATAGCATCTTGTTTGTTTTCTGTGTGTCTCATGTAAACATCAGGCAGGGTAGAGCTGAACTTCTTTTTCAAAAGAAGTATGATGTTCAAGCTCCTTAGAAACTTTCATGCTCTGAGGACACATCTGAGAGGTGCCCCATTCTTGTTAAAGCCAGCCATCTCCAGGGGTGACCGAGCACCTCAGCTCTGTTGTGGACAGGAGGCAGGGCAGGAAGATGACTCCACCAAAACCCAGCTGTTGGTTTCACAGTGACCACAGATGTGGGACTGGTAACTAGATAATAATCTTTGTAGGAGCAGGCATTCATCCCATTTTTTGCTCCAGCAGTGATGCCAACTGCTGAGACTATATTTAAGATTGGGTGCAGACTCTTTCAAAGACATGTCTTCTATCAATTATATGAATATATACAGGCTTTCGCTGTGTGCTGGCAAAAACCTTTTAGTCCTGTCTGTACTAACTCTTAAATCATTACTGTAAAGCATGGGGTTTTTTTCTTGAATAGAGAAAGATCTTAGATACACAGGTGATAACCTTGGTGGATAAAAGCATTATCACATATGAGATCCAAAATGGATTAGTCATGTACTGCCCAATAAAGATATCTGCCTAACCCATGTTAATGAACATATTTACAAATCTCAGATTCTATTATTTTTTTTAATTGACTACTAGCTAGATGATCTCTGAAGCTCTTAAAAAATGACCATCTTAAAAGATCCTGATGATTAGACTATTAAATTGCATGCACATTTAAATTTAATTGCTCTTTAAGTTCTGGCACATTTGAGTTTTAAACATCTGAGTTTTACAAAAACCTGCTTTTTATTGTATGGAGAAAACAGAAGGTAGCTGTGGGGCTGTGGACAACGTCACTGCACTTTAAACAGATGCATGTGGCTGTGCTGGGCAGGGAGGCTCTGCTGTCATTATGCTCTGCTGGAAACGGGTTAACAAATATGCTTTTGGACTCAGTAGTAGCCACCAGTTTTTTGAGTGGCCAGAGGCTTAAAGTCTGACTCTTAGAAGAGACAGTCTGTTGAGTTACTGTATATTGTCCCTTAGCTAATGACATTTATGCACATCTCTAGAATTTAGGGTGTCAGACATGACTACTTTCATTTGACCAAGTTCAAGAAATAAACTACCTGCTCTACTGAAACCTATTTCAGCTTCAATTTGTTGTATTGCATATTTACAGACCTGTTAAGGAAGAGAATACTCCATTGTGACCATTTAAACTTTACAAGGGAAGAGACAGGGCTGTAAACAAACTCTGTTTTATGAATTCCTCTTTCTAAGCCTGAAAACCAATTTATAATGTGACTAAAGTTCCTCCAAGACAGAATTGGGCGCTGCATTTTTAGCCATTTAAAGCACAGTATCCAGTGTACAGAGGGTAATCTCACTACTTTATGATACTTCTCACAGAATCGTACAGCTCTTCTGCCTCCTTTTTTTTTTTATTTGGGAACTTGCCAGAGGCAGATGCTAATAAGGAATTAACCTTTGACAGCACTGTAGTGACTGAACATCAAGGATCAAAGCCTTACAGTCCTCACTAGAGCATGGCCAGGCTCCACCCTGTGGTTTTTAAGACCAAAGCTTTAAACATCAGTGGGGTAGGGTGAATGGTTTAATCACCAATCCAACTATCTTTTGTGAATAAAGAGGCAGAGCAGCTGATTAATATTACACCATCTCTTGGATTTACTGTTGAAAACATCTGCCAAGAAAAAAATGTAAAAGCAGCCTTATTTTAGGAGAATAAGATGGCCCAAGGCAAAAGGACAGGGTGGAGATCTTCCTCCACACTCAATCACTTTGTGCAGTAAGTTAAGAAGAGGATGATACGTGTAGAGGGTGTCCTTGATATAATATAATTATTAATTAATTAATTTATGCAGGTTAATTTATATAATTTATATATAATAATATAATTTATGCAGGTTGTGGTTTGTCTGTGGGTACAGGGCAAGCTTTCCAAGTTACAGAGAGGTCATTTACCTGGCTGTTCAAACAGGACAGCTTTTGTGCGACAGCTCTCATTACATCAGGCTGAGTTTGCAGATCTTCTCTTGGTTACAATAAAGTAAGGGCTAGGAGTCTCTTCTATACCACCTGGTATATCCTGCAGATAATGGAGAATTGTTAAATACTTTTGGTTGTGTTGCTGTGTGTAATTGAAGCCACTCTGGTGACAAGATGTCTAGTTGTTTCCTGTAGGAACAAGGTCATACTTATTATTTAACTCTTGCTGTTGACTAGTATTTCTAACCAAAGCTACAGGATTATTTTGCTTCACCAAAATCTGTGTATTAAATGAAACCCTTTCAACTGGTAAAGTCAAAAGGACTGAAATGAGCTCATTTGGTTCTTTTAACCTGGTCAGTCTATCAAGCCATTATTGTTAACAGTTACAAAGGGAGTTTTCTATTGTGCATGAGGAAAGCATTTAGATACATTTTAACTGAAAGAAACTATATAGTCAGCCTGTATTTACTAATGAAATACAACTCTGGTGCACTATCACTGAACCTAGAAAGGAGCTAAAACAGTCGCCAGGCTTGCACAACTTAAAAGGAAATATCGTTCAAAATTCAGTGAACAGATACTACTCAGCTTCCTCTGTATCTCAGTTGTTTTCCACAGATGTTCAAGGACATGTCCTCCAAACAATCCACTGTCTAAGGACTTGAACAGCTGGTTGGCTATTCAAAATAATACCTTGTTGCCAAGATTCCCAGATGTTTGCACAATATGCTGGATCTTTTAACAGCCCAAGTGTTTTGAGCTAAGGCATCCTTGAATAAAATGTAGTAAGAATGATCTGTGAAGAATAGAACAAGAGACAGAAGTAGTAAGAGGACACTAGAAACAAATGGATGTGCAAAATGATAATAGTAGATCTGAGGAGAGAAAACAGAATTTTTACATAACTTAAGAAGCTTTTAACCTAGATTTTTATACATGTGTATTAACTTTCTCACTATCAGATAAAGACTTACAAGTTGCTTCACAGAATTGCATCAAATATGGTACAAGTCTGAAGAATGATTATACAAAAATGGCACTCTCGTGCTTAAAAGACATATGCCCAACACATCTTGAGAGCTAGGGATATTTAATTTAGTTATTTAAAACCACTAACTCTTATTGAACAAATACAGCAAATGCAGAAGAGAGGAAGTTTTCTTCCTTAATTTTTTGTATACTGTCAGGCCCGTTTGAAGCCCATGCAAAACCTGAGTAGAGTTGCACAAATGTATCAATAAGGCATCTATATGATACTCAATAACTGCACTACCCCTGAGCATCCAAGAGCCAAGAGCCTGAACAGAGAGGGTAGACAGGCAATGCCAGAGCAGAATTCAGATCAAGTGACTGTGGGATAAATCCCTCATTCAGGGAGTCCATGATGCCAAATTAGTGAGTAGCTTGACGAGATTAACAAAAAGGAGAGAATCAGAAGAGGCAAATAACAAAACAGAGAGGATTGAGGTACCAGTAAAAGTCTTGTAAGTGATATTCAACCATATCTGGATGTTGTATTACAATCACAGGATGGCTGAGGTTGG
>VZTL01028946.1:34758-48101 GCA_013400535.1 Scopus umbretta | reverse complement strand
CCCCCCCCCCTCTTTTTTTTTTTTTTTTCCTTCCCTTTTTCTCTCTAAAGCCTTCCTATGGAGCTCTATAGTGGGGATTCAATAGAATTCTGTACAGGGGAATAATTCTCTACTGAATTCTTCAGTCCTTTTTCAGAAGGGATCAGAGACGCGAAGCTTAACTGGGGGAGTTTAGTAAGTGTTCGAACAGGATTGTATACGTGCAAAGTATTATAGCAGGCATCTGGGCAAAGTGTGATTGTTATACATGCCTATTATTCCTAAGGTTGCAAAACAGTTTAAAATATTAACCCATATATTCACATCCTTGTAACTTCCATAAACCTTCACCTAATGGGCTGAAAAATGCCATGCTTTCTTTTCGCTTGATGGCAACTTTCTTCCTGAAAGATTGAGTAAATTCTCTCCAGCTGTCTGTTGTACCCCCCCCCCCCCCTCCCAAATTATTCAGAAAAAGTGAGAGTGGGGGAAGAAGAGGAAACGCTTTTCCCTTTCAAATTATTCTAAGCATATGGTTTTAAACAGGGCAGCAGTCTAACCTGACGGACTTTGAGCTGATAAATGGATATAAACATCGGGCTTGTTGAAGGCCTCTGTCTTCTTCTGGTGTGTGAGGGGGACCAAAAAATGGAGGTCATGGTTTCTGAAGGCATGACGAATTAAAAGTGTCATTGTAGGCATCCTGAAGTCAATCAAGATCATTTAGTCTGTTGGCTTAAAGAGATTGGCACTGTCCCTACAAATCCTGCTGGATAACTGTCATAAATGGCATTTGCTATAGGTGTTGGTTTACATTAGATCCTAGTTCTGTGTCATGGGAGGTAGTCATAGAAACATAGGTCCTTCTCCTCCATCCTTTTATCAGAGATGAAGACACATCTGCTCTTAAAACATGTTGCCTTTTTTCAGTGTGGCTTTCAGGCCAGAACGTTTTCTTCAGGCTTAGCTCGGTGAACAGACCTCCCAGGGCCCTTGAGGAAAACCTCTGAAAAAAATAGTGTGAGCAACAATTAAAATAACAATAAGCTGCAGCGTGGTCCTAGGTAGGGATTGGGGCCCTATTCAAATCTGCATCCATCTCCAGCTGGGGAGCAGTGGTACGGATGCCTCAGTTCAGGGGTCTCTTGACCCATCAGAGCCCGCAGACCAAATTTTGCTTTGTTGGGACCTCAGTGAAGGACTCACATTCGGAGACAGAGACCTGTATGTCATCGATGGAGAGAGAGGGCACCCATGACTGACTTGTCCTCGGATTCCTCCAAATTCTGACCCCGTCCCAACCTTTAACATCCTCTTGCAGTCAGTGGCGTGACAAGGGAATAACAATCCAAAGTCCTGGTCTTGCTCGAATAGAGTTTTGAATCATGAATCCCCATCCTATCTGCCACCTCGGAGAGAGTCCAATGTGTGCAACGCCGCACAAAGAGCACAATGAAGTAGTTCAGCTAGAGAGGCCTTTTGGGCGTGCAGGTACTCAGTAGGCTCTTATCTCCCGCCTGACTCAACTTCTCCCAGCACTTCTGTAACCGCTTCCTCTTCAGCCTCATTAGCGGCGAAGCTACTCCTTTCCTTTGCCCATAGCAGCTGTCAGTTATCTTGCCTTTATTCCTGGCCTCGGGTCTTCCCACCGGCACACTCCTGACTAACGTTTATGCCTCTTGACGTTGCTGTCCCGGCACCGTGGGCTGCTCTTTGCCCTGCGCGCCTCCAGCTGCATCCACTTGTGTCCTGGGCTGCTTTTGCCTCCTGTTTTTTCTTCTGCAATCCATCAGGCTTTAAGGGTATTTCTTGTTGTGCTGACCCAGCCACCCTCTCTTCCCTCAAAGCCGAAAGCCTGATACATTCTGCAAGGTAAAGCAGTCTCAATGCCTTCCTCTAAATACTCCAAATCATCGCCCCTCTTCTTGCACGCCCCTTATGTGCCTTCTTGTCCCACAGTCCCCTCTTGATGCTGGGGATGCTTGGTACATTATACAGCACCAAGGAAGACGCCACTGCTTACTCAGCATGGAAACACACAGTGCAAGCCTGCATGGACAAAATCCAACCTTTCTTCTGCCTAGTCTCATTCTGAAGCATGCAGAATTGAGTAATATGGGATGTGTTGTTTGTACAGCCTCTAGACTGGGCACAGGATAGATCCTGGACTGAAGCCGTTTTGGTCCTCCTTGTGCCATCACTTTCGTCTCTGAGGAATGGATGCTGAGCCAAGACCTGGTGCATTCTCTATCAGATGTGTTGTTTTATTTTATTTATTTCTTTGTTTTTCCTGAAGGGAGGGAAAGCTGGTGTATTTGGCACTTGTGCAAGCAAAAATGAAATAATGGAGGAGGGGAAAAAAAAAAGAAGAGGAGGAAGGAGGAGTCCCATGGCAGCAGCAGTAAATAAAAACAAACCTCTCGTTAATGATTTATAAAAGAAATCATCTTCCACATGTTTCAAGGTGCAGAGGGACATGTTTGATCAAAGGGAGAAGAAGAGATTATTGCCCTGCCACAACGGTGTCAGAAGAAGGCTACTGTGTCTCATGGCAGCTCGCCAAGAGCAGAGTCGATCTAGGAAAGTTTGGTAACACAAATGATGGAACTGTGCAGGGTTTTGCTTTCTGTGGCTGGTGTCTGTGCCAGTAACGTTTCCCTAAATAGTCATAAAACTTTCCATTTGTAGCCTGGAGTGGCTGCCACTACCTCCAGGATGGCGTGCTTGGCAAGAGCTGGCTAGAACGGAGTAAGCATTTGAAGTCCCCTTCTCGTGCACGTTGACACTTTTCCCCAAAGAGTTTTACGGCTGTTGTTAACAGAATAAGTTTTATCCTTGTACTGGCACACGCTGCTGCACCCAGCAGAGTGCTCAGGGTATTCTCTTGGATCATCTCAGGAGTCACCTTTGATTATCCATCACACTGAGAGTGATGATGCTTGGTCTGGGAGCTCAGCAACCTGGTGCTGACCTGACGTAGGCAAATCTCCTGGCTTGGCTCTTTGTGTTGTAATGAGCTGAGGCACAGCTGGCCTCTCCTGTTTTCTAGCATCCCGGAGGCCTGATCTTCAGAAGGGTGGTGGGTAAAAACGACACACCAACACTTGGTTCATTGGGATCAAACGCTATTCTTTGATTCAGAGACGTTAACCTAGTGACCTGAGCCCAGCTTTACAGCAGTCCTGCCACAGTGTTCATCTCGGAGGGCACAAGTGGGATGAGATTGGTCCTTTAGAGACCAGAAGTCGACGTGAGGAGGTCTTTACAGGTCTGATGACCGTACTCTCTTCCCCAACACCCCGATACAGCTTTAGGTTGTGTAGAGTGAGTAGATTTATAAAACCTTGGCACAGTTCTCAGGCAGGAGCTTGCAAAAGTCCTTGGGCAACACGATGGGCATCTCTCCTCCTGCTGCAGATGGGTGCTTTGCTACGCTGGCTGTTGCCACGGCTGTACCTTGGGCAGTATTGCTTTTATGGGCCTTGTGATTTATGGCAATGTCAGTTGTTTAATCATTCAGTTGGCCCTCCCTTCAGCACCGTACGATAGTTAGTTACTTACATAGAAAGGTGACTATCTGATCTAATTATGGAGTCTCAAACCTAATTATGGAGTCAAGTATGATTCCATAATCTACTCTTAATGTCTCTATGTTGAGAAGACAGATGCACACATGTGTAATATGCACACTTAACATGTCTCCGTAATTATGGATATGCTTAGGCTCTCATTTATTTCTGTCTCTTTACCTTGGGAGAGATGCTTGCAGCCTCATCTGGGTGTGAGAGATCTTTGGGTTATCTTGTCTTCTCCCCTCCAGTGTGGCTTTTCCTGGCTCCCTTTGCCAGGCTTGGGCACGCCAGGGCAGAGCCATCAGTCAGCATTACTCAGTCGTGCTGGTGGAGGTGCAGAGGGCTGGTAGCACTTAGATTCAGGGCAATCCAATGGAAACGAGTGAAGATTACATTCTGCTGTTGTTCTGGTAACTGTCATTGATCCTTGCTGCTCGTTTTCATGTGGATAGACCACACCTGGGAGAGCTTGCATCCCTTCCCTTTAGAGAAAGCCCTCACATAACCCATGCAGAATCAGAGGCATAGGTGGAAGGACTGGAACAAAAGCAGCACTGGAGGAAGGGGAGCCACACGGAGAGGAACCACCTTTCTTCTGTGCAACCTTCAGTGCATCTAATTCGCCTTATTAACAAATCGCATGCTTTAGTTTGTGATTTTTATAGATAATCTGCAGATTACAGGCATTCACATATGGTCATTCCACTTGCAGTTATTCATATCTGCTGAGGATCTCGTACCGTATCTATTGTATATTCACATCTATTTTACGCATGCCTATATCCAGGTATATCTTATAGATGGGAATTTTAGCAGTGTGTTTAAAATTGTCGTGCAGCAGAGAGGCCAATTTGCCCAGCACTGGAGAGAGACCAAATAATACATCACAGAAGCACAGAATGTCTGGGTTTGGAAGGACCTCTGGAATTCATCCAGTCCGCCACACTGCTCAGCGCAGGGTCACCTAGGGCAGGATGCTCAGGGCTGTGCCCAGCTGGGATTTAGACATCACCAGGCCACCTCTGATTCTTTATTAAGAGATGATGTTCATTTGTTTTGCTTGACGGGGAAATTCGTCTGCCTTGTTTCTGTCCCGATTGACGCAAGGCAGGTGAAAGGGAGAGGGTGTTTCGTATGGGATCTATAGGGTGTGTGGATGGAAAATAACTGTCACAGGCATTTTTCCAGCTCCCTGCCAAGGCTGGGTTGTTCTTTCAGAGTATCATGGCCACAGGAAGTAACTAAGGCTGTGGTCCAAAGATACGATAAATCTAGCTCCGGGGCTCTAAGCGGCAGATTAAATACACTACTGGTGCATGATACTGATCCAGTATAAACTCATTCTCCTGGTTCAAATTCGTTCAAAATATTTTGCAGTGGCTTAATTGCAGACTTTGCATTGTGTCATACTATGTCACTTGTCTGCACCACGCTGGCTTTATGGGCTCACAAGTTTTACCCATCCTTTGGAAGAGCCTTTAAGTTGCTACGAAGAAAGTCTTAACCCTCAACTTACGTGCTCTGGTCCTTTTGATAGAAGCGCAACAAGATGCCTGTTCCTGAGCTGCATCAAACCTTTGCTGCTGGTGATCTGGCAGTGCAGACCACGACCACAACCACACTTGAAATTCCTAGGATTTTTGCAAAGCAATAATGAAGAAATAGGTTGGAGCTTTTTTTGATTTTTTGGGGTTTTTTTTTGTATTCCTAATGTGGGTTAACTGAGTTCAGTGCAACTTGCTGCATGCCAGGCTGTTGGGTTTTTATGTCCCATGATGGATTCTGAAGTTTCACTGACACTTCTCATAAAAGCAGGTTTCTGACCAAAACTTTCCCTCGGGTGTAATGTGGGTTGTCCATTGGCCTCTGCCCCAGAGGCAGCTGCATTTCAGCAGTGGCATATATAATCAAGGAAGCAACCCGGGAGTCTTTGGATTGAAAGGTGATATCTCATCATTAAATATTGCTGTATAGTCTCCAGTGCTTTGTGGTGAATGGTTTTAAAAAGATGGAGTGTAAAGAGGCTTCCAGGATTTCTGATATTTTGCAGGGATTAGGGATTTAACTGTATGTCACATCAGAGAACGGGAGATCCAAAGGCAACTTGATAGACGTGGGGTTCTAGAAGATGGGGGCTCCCTTTCACATTCACTAGGACACTCCCAGCCTCATGCCTCAGTTTCCCCTCACTTCAACCTGTTCAAGAGAATATTTTTGCTTTTTCATCTTAAGGCATTTTGGACTCTATGGATAAAACGAAAGCAGTCTCAGTAGCTACAGTCATGGCTGGGATTAGCATGCTATGGGATTTGGGCAGCATCTCTTAATACTGCTCCAAGCTCTCCGCTGGTGCTCCGGGCACTTATAAGCACATCAGAGCAGCAGCACGAAAGCTGAGCAGCTGAAGCTGGCTTGCTCGCATTTGTCTAATCAACGGTTGCTTGTTACTAATGTGGTTGCTCCTGTGCAAAGCCATGCCAAACGTTGTACCCACTTTCTCTCCATAGAGAATCCCCAACAGGTGGATTTCTCCCCCTTGCTGTGGGCTCTCACCTCTGGTTTTGTCCTCAGCAAATTTTTAGTTTAATCACTTTATAGCCCTAGCATCTGAATGCTTGCAAGCATGAGTAGTTGCCTGAGGCAGGAGAAGGGAGCACATTCAGAACCCTTAATGGGAGGCATCTAGTATGACCCAAAGGGAGGTCTTGGACTCCAGGCCTTCGCCTTCAGAAGTGTGCCTGAGGTGCCCAGAGGAGCTGGTAAGAAACACGTGAGCAGCCCTAGCAAGGCTGAGCACAGGGGCATTTGATTATTTCTCAGTACTTATCAGAGGAAGTGTGAATCTCTCCCTAATTAAGAGCTAATGCCAATTTCTGTGAAATTTGTTGTCATTCACCTGTGAATTATCCTCCTCAAATTTAACTTGACTGCAGGAAGCCTGCTAGCGGTTACACTTTCCTCCCAGAGCTTAATTTGGATGGTAAAATGCCTCTGAAGCTGCTTATTGAACGGGACTTGATGCTGGTGAGCCTTGGAGGCCTGGAAGGGCAGTTCGGGTGAGCACGTAAAAGTCTAGACAGCCCCCATCTTTCAGGTGTTTAAAATAAAGCCAGAGCTCTCCTGGAAAACCCGCGTCCTCCCTAGATTTCCAGACCTGCACATTGCCAGCTAAGGCAGAAGAGCTGCTAGAGGAAGAGCGTTCCTCGCCGTCCCTTCCTTCAGCGCTTCTGCTTCGCAGGCAGCCTGGAGGGGGGGGGATAGGGAGGTTTCCAAAAGTGGTTACACGTTCAGAAGCCTGAAGTGAGGTTTCCTAATTAGTCAAAGCCCAGGTAGCCTGCCCAAACAAGAAAGACGGGTATAATGTCCCCGCGCCCAAGTCATTTAACTATTAACCCTGGAGGAGAGTAAGGAGATACCTAAAACAATGACCCAGTTAATTCTGCGTGGAGTTTGAGCATAGGGTTATTTGTTGTTACCTGCGGGTCTGGTGATATCATCATCTGCAGGCTCGCAGCAGAAGAGGAGGCCAATATTTTTAAGTGGGATTTTAAGGTGGATTTGGCATGAACTCACCTGACACCGGTGTAATGCAGTGACTTTATTCCTCTGTTGTTTGTTTCTACTGACTTGGAGGCACGCAGCCAAGCAGGGATGAAGATTTGGGCATCATGACCCAGAGCCTGGGTCCAAGAGCCACAACCAGACCTTGAAGCACCAGCCTGGCATTTATTCACCCTCCATAAAACATTACCCAATGATTCAAAACCTGAAAAACCCTTCCCAGCTTGGAGCCGTGGGTCTTAGTTCAGCTCCCATTTGAGAGGGCGTCCCAAGGGGCTTGGTTCCTTACGCTGGTGGCTGTGGTCGCATCCTGCTGAGCTAGATGCTGTCTGTCAGAAGCCTGCTCTTTTTTTACCAGCAGTGAAAGAGGTTAAAAGCCTGTGGGCGGAGGCCAGCACAGAGTGCCCATTGTACATGCGTGCATACCAGAGCAGTAACTCCCTGGAATGCTGCACGGCAGAGCTTTTACCACCTTGTGTTTGTGTTGCAGCCCAGGAGTGTGTGTACATTGTGTCCCTCTCCAAGGAGATTAACAATGGGAAATGGCAGATAAATAGGACGGCCTGGTTTTTTCTTTTTTTTTTTTTTTTTTTTTTCTTTTTTTTGGACCGGTTGGAAGAGGAAGGTAACCCTGACTCCCATCACCTCCATAGGCACAAAGGAGAGGCAAGGTGCAAGGTTGGTCAATTAGGTGGAGCAGCTCCTTGCAACTGGGTGGTTTTAATGTACTAATTGCATTAGTAATTAGTTACTACCACACGGTAAACACTTGGGTTCAAAACTATGTAAGGGCATTAACTTATCCACCCTACCATGGGTTTGAATGAGGTAAGCGTTATCCTTATTTCACAGGTGATGAAATGGAGAGACTTGCTGACCGCAGGGTGAGTCAAGGCAGGCGTGCAGGAGACCCTGGGTCTGTTAGTTCTTCAAGATCACCTTAAATGAGACCAGTGACAGCAGCTCTGGGAAATGAGCCTCCTCCCTATTGCCAGAAGACATGCAACATAAGCATAAGTGCTTTTATGGTGTACTTCTATCTACTATGAGCTACAGAAACCACCTCTAAGGCCAGATGGCAGTTCAGGCTTCATGATAGGTTGGTGGTTTGTGTTTTTTTTTCCCTTCCTGCTCGGGCTGTCAGGTTGTGCTATTTATGGGAACTTTATTTTAATTTGTGTCTGCTGGGACCTGGGTGGAGGTCACCCAATGATTTCGTGGAGCTCTAGGATGCTTAGGACTTTCCATTAGTAGCCATATGTGCTGGGGTCAGACAAGTGACCCGTGGCCATACTCCAGTGGAAATGTGGATATATAACTAATAAAAGGTGCTTGTATTACTACTTTCTGAATTTTCAGCTTGTGCAAGGTGTTTTTAAAAAGCAGAAAGAAGCCAGTGGTACAAGGGCATGTGATTTTTCCTGATGAGCTGTGCTTTAAAGTAGAGTAGTCTATACTGATAATGCTGTTATGATTTGGTGATGGGTAGCAAGATCATTTTTGTTTCTCCTTTATGGTTTATTGCTACCAAGAACGGCCTGGGAAATCCCTGGCTGTGCTCAGATCTTGCTTGCAGTTGGTCGAGGGGTGGGGTTTGGCAGCGTGGCAGAGCACAGTCTAGCAGGGAGCTACTGCTGAAGGAGTAGGTCTGCGCCCCCAGCACCTACTCCTCCCAGTGCCTTCTTGTTGCCTTCTCCGAATGCCAGAAGTGATACTCCTTTGACCCTCCAGGGAGCTGTTTCTGCTAAAGCAGCAGAAAATATCTCTGTTTCTTTCTGAGATACTCTTCTGCTAATTTTGTAGCCTAAACTGGCTTGCCGTGATGGGCAGTGGGGGATGGCTATAGGGGGGATTTTCGGGGGGCTGTATAAAAGCACCTCAGCACCATTAAAAACACCTTACTTGTATATTTTTTTAATCAAATATTTGGCATTTGGCTTAGCCTTTTCTGTGTCTTTGGGTGATATGTCTTTTGCCTCAGTTGAAGGTTCATAGCCTCTCCCATTAACTTTGGCTGAGACTTTGTAAGGTACTGAATACCAGTGCTTCCGTCTGAAAGGGTTCAATCTGCAATGTTTTAAAGAAAGCCCATATGTGAAAGGATGAGAGGACAGTCCTTGCTTCAGTCAACCCAAGCCTTTGCCACAGGGCTGCGGTACCCAAGGGCATGAGGAACTCTGGAGGACATTGAGGTTAACTTTCTTCCATTGCTCTCGATACTCAGGTCCCTGATGTGACCTGCAAGAAACCCAGGCGGATCTTCCTGCACTTCCAGCATCTCACAGAGCATCTTGGGCTGCAGACAGCGTGTGCCTGGCCCAGTGTGTAATGAATAATTCATCCAGAGTCTCCACCAGAATAGGTGGCAGCTGAGGGCATCTCCCTCTCTTGCATGAGGAAGGGAGAAATAGGCAGTTTGAAACTCTTCTGCCTGATCCATACCTGATCCATAGGGCAACGTCATGCTTTCTGCGCTCTGATCACTGGGTTATTGTTTAACCTGAGGCAAGAAGTGTCTGCTGCTACTTTTTTTTTTTTAACCTCCTAAAAAACCCTGTGACAATGCTTTGAAGTAACGAGGAGGTTCATGGGTGTGGAGAGCTCATTGCCCCCTCATTTATTTCTCAAATCCAGAGTTGAAGGCATTTGCATTTACACACCACTTTTGTTTTTTATTATATATCCACTTTCACCAATTTAGCAATACACATGACCATCATTCCTTGCTTTGCGATACCAGATCCAGCCCTCGGAAATGCTGGCCAGCCTTGGTTCCCATTTTGCCTCAGGGAAGGGCCTTGAGGTGTTGCAGGGGAAGCCCAAGCGTGCCCTGTTTCAGTCATCTCCACACTCGCGTTTGATACATGTGCATGAGCTAACTTCCTTTTTTTCTTCTCCTTTCTTTTGACAGTGGCAGATTTGGCCTCTTCTGAGCTCCTTGCAGCCTCTGGGCGAGTGGGACGTTGAATTCGGCAGACAGTTACCATTCGTTCCCCGGGATCGTGTATTGCCCTTGCTCTCCTCGTTCCCTCCCGCGCTCCCCTTCCCTCTGATAAAACTCCAGGGCATTGCGGTATTGCTATGGAGCCCAGGGAGACTTTGGGCAGCTCCCGGCAAAGGGGGGGTGAGGCAGACTTTCTGCCCGCCACCGTCACCTCCGCGAAGCCTCCACCTGCCTCCGGCTGCACGGGGGAGACGATGCTGCCTGCGGCGGGCTCGGGGAAAGGGATCCCGGTGAGTGGCGAGAGGCTGGAGCCTGAGGAAGAGGATGAGCTGGGTTCTGGGAGAGATGTGGATTCCACTTCCAATGCGGACAGTGAGAAATGGGTGGCAGGAGATGGCCTGGAGGAGCAGGAGTTTTCCATCAAGGAGGCTAACTTCACAGAGGGGAGTTTAAAACTAAAGATCCAGACCACCAAGAGAGCTAAGAAGCCCCCAAAGAACTTGGAGAACTATATTTGCCCTCCTGAGATCAAAATCACCATCAAGCAGTCTGGGGAGCAGAAGCTTTCCAGAGCTGGGAAAAATAGCAAAGCAGCTAAAGAGGAGGACAGATCACACTCCAAAAAGAAGGTAAGTCCTCTCCTTTCCCGTATGTCCCCTTTCTCCTGAAGCACACAGGGAGAGGGTTGGATTAAACCCGCTCAAACACTTTGTGTCCGAGGCGTAAGGTTTGCGAAGCCCCGCTGGGCTGCGGAGGAGGTAATACAGAGCGGGTATTACTGCGCTGCCACGTACACTGCGGGGATGATCTTGAACTATCCTTCAGGGGAACCAGTTCGGAGGGGATCAAAAGTTCAGCCGGGCCTCTTCTATTTTTGTGTGTCATTGAGATTTGAGATTTATCATTACGTGAGTGATAAATGAAGCAGCCCACTTCTAAACTGCTTTGTGTCTGAGCGCTGATGCTCGAGCCTTTTGGCAGTTAAAGCTTTTTGACTACATTTTTAAAATACAGGTATGTGCACGACGAACAATTGAATCCATTCCCGTGTACCGGGCGAAGGGCTCCATTATTCTTGATTACAGCATTGTGCTAGCAACACTATAGTTACGCTTTAGAAAATACTTCCATTATAAGTCTCATTTTCTTCCAGATGCGTATCATTTTCTTGAAATATCCTTCTGGAGAGAAATTTTGGGGACTTTTAAGTTTGGGTAAAAATTGATCTTTTTTTTTTTTTTTTTCCTTTAACTCAAGGAGAGGAAGAGGGAGGGGAAAAGAAAGCAAGTCCTTTCTTTGTATGAGCTGTTTTCAGGAGCACTCTTTTGTTTTGCTGTTGGCTTGATTTTTTTTTTTTTCAATAATGTGCCCTACACTTAGTCTTTAAAACAAATTTAGTTCAAGTGTTTTAGGCAGCACTGGTGGGGGGAGGGACACCTAGTGACTACTCATGTTATTTTGGGTGTAGTGGTGTTTTCTGTCCTCTGCATTAGACAAAGGAGCTTTGGTTGGTTGAGGCTTTATCACAGTCCAAATACCTCACCTCTGCCTCCTTAGAAACATGTGGACATCATGATGAGTTCAGACAGGAACCCAGATTTGATGAAAGGCTCATGACTATCTCCAAAACCTGGACAAATTCATCTGGGATGTAGACATCCACTGATCAGAGTTCGGGGGTGACTTGGCTTTCCTGCTCACGGAGCTTGGATCCCTTGCTGTGCAGAAGGTCCCCACTTTTCCAATACCTTATACCCGTGATGGATGCTCGCGGGGCTACTTTAAGCCTTGAGGAGGCTAATTGCCAACGGCTCTTCTTGGAGACCGTCTCCTCCGCAGGCTGACTTAGACCAAAAATCTGATGACTCTAAATCACTTTTTAAAGCATCAACGTTTCCCACTGACTCAAGGCAGAGCCCAGGGAGATTAACATTGCTCACTCTGAGAGTACTTCTTTTAGAAGCTGAACGTGGAGCTGGGGGGGGGGGGGGGGGGGCGAAATCGAGGGGACTTTTTTCTTAGAATCTTGCTAAATGGCATATTCTGTGTGCATGAAAAAAATAGGTCTTTTTAGCACAGCAGAGGTTTGGCCTGGTAATACACTGAGAAGAGATTTTTCCCACCTATTGAGAGGATGGGCTGTCTTCTTAGCACTGAGCAGTATCTTATTTCCACTCCCTTTTCCCCCCTGAATGCTTGGTAGAGGTCTCAGGGGAACTAGTGGTTGTGTGAGACCATGCTCAGGGACAGCGAAGGTGTCACAAGCAATCCCCTCATGGCTGTGCAGGGAGGAAAAAAAGACTTGCAAACCGCTGCCTACTGTGCACAGACTGTGGAGAATATGACTGCTTAGAAATCAGAGCTTTCATTTCTATTTATCACCCAGTCAGACAGGTATGGGAGGCATGTTTGCTCCTCCATGTGGCCATCCAAAAAGGTTAAATAAATAAAGCTAACTATAAGGAAACTACGTGGAAAAAAAACCCAGCCCCACCACCAACAAAAAGCACCTGGTAGTGTGGTTATGCTCAGGGTGAGACCTCACTTGCAGGAAGATAAGGAGTTTGAAAGAAGCAGATCATGGCCCAAATGTGGCTGCATCCAGCTTACGCTCGTGCTGTGAGGTCCGAGCTGGCTGGTGCTGCATTCACACCCTGCGCCCAGGCTGGGAGCGCTCTGGGACAGCACTGGCTTAATCTGGCCATTAAAACAAAACAAAACAAAAAAACCCCCCAAACCCCAGCAGGTGGATACTCTGAGCAGATGGGGAGAGGGCCGCTGGACCGGCGCATCCATTAGCATAACACCCAACGGCTGCCACGTGGCAGCTGCTGAGCTGGGGCCGTGGCAGAGAAATCCCCAGCAGGGATCTGGAGGACCCTGGTGCTGAGATCTCAAGGGGTTTGATGCCCGGAGACCCACAGCCTGCATCCCCCGGGATGCTAAATCCTGCATCTCTGCAGCCGGAGGGATTTCACACATGGCTGCCTCTTAGCTCATGCGTTGCAGGATCAGGCCTTGGCTGCAAACGGATCAAGGGGTGATGAAAGGAGAGTGTGGTTGGAAATTGGTGGAAAAGGGTTCCAGTGCTGGCAGCACAATTGCTTTCATGGCCGATGCGTGTGTCTCATGGCAGTGACAGGGATTTTGGGGGGAAGATAGTTAGGAGGAAATGGCAAGTTGAAACTCAAATGGAGCTGAAGCTGCCTGGTCCACCTGTGGGTTTCCCTGGGAGAGAAGAGCATGCAGGTACCTTCTGCAGGTACTTGCAGAACCATTGAGAGCTG
>VZTL01028946.1:13769-24768 GCA_013400535.1 Scopus umbretta | reverse complement strand
CCCCCCCCCCCAAAGTAAAATCATTTTTCTGACCTTTACAGAGATCTCCACATCCCGGCGCTGTCTTTAGTTGCGAAGGACTAAAGGCGGAGCGCGGGCTGAAGTCTGCATCGATTCCTGGGTGTTGCTGCTGGGTGTTTGCTTTGTGTCTGTTCTGCTTAGCTGGGCCGAGGTGAAGCATAGGGGAATCGCTGGGTTTTGCAGCTGATGCTTTATAGGTGCTTTCTGCTTTATATGCGCTAGCGCATTGCCTTTGGAGCTGAGGCTTTCTACTCCGTGTGCGCTAACGCGTTGCCTTTGACGTCTAGACCGCAGATCTCCTGCGCATCCCTGTTCCCCATCATTCTCTTTAGACGTCTTACTTTTTTTAAATGGGCATGGAAAGCCAAAAGGAAAAAAAAGTAAGAAATGCTTTTTGCTCCTTTACGTTCAGTAAAACCCACCTTTAAACCTCATTGAGGGGCCTAAACTAAGTAGAAAGTGTCTGCTCTGTGATGGGCTTTGCTGTTGAAACCCTTGCGTTTCAACTGTGTGAAAGCTGGGGAAAAATGCACGTGGGATAGGCAGAATTTAATTTTTTTTTTTTTTTTTTAAGGTAGAGAATAGGGTAATGGTGTGAAAGAATGAATTAGTTATGGCAAATCTTATTAGTGTCCATTGTAAGCGGAGAAGCAGAGACATATGGGAGCACTTGCAAAATTATTCCTTGTTTATTCAGCTTCGTAACCGAAGCAAATTTTTTTGCATAGTGTCGTTTATTTGGCAACTGGAGGGGTGTGGAAGGTGTGTGTATATGTAGCAAAAAGGGGGGAAGGGGTAACGCAGTATTGGTATTCCATTAAAACTGATGCTCGGTGCTTTGTTTGTCAGGTTTTGGCAAGGCTTTTTGCTTTGAAAGCCATTCAGAGAGGATCGGAGCAGATGGCAGGGAGATCCTGTTTGTGTTATTTTTGGACATTCCCATTGAAAGTCTCAGATTGTTGTCCTTTTTCCCCCCTTCCCCCACTCGTGTATGTTTTTCTTTCTTCCTTCCTCTCCCTTCTCCTTCTTGAGAACTTTTTTTTTTTTTTTAAAGCATATATTATTAATAATACAACCTCACCTAAAAGCCGGCTGTGTTTCTGATGAACCAAGCTGTGGATATTTTATTTCTGTCTGCCTAGATTTGGAAAAAGTTGCGGGGGGGAGTGTCTCCTCCTGAAGCAGTACGAGCGGCATTAGGAGGGTGAGTTGGGTAGGGATGGGAAGCCAGCCTGCCATTTTTGTGGTTTCGGTTCTCAATAGCAGCGTATTTCCCTGGTAGATCGGCAGCTGTAGTAAGCCCAGGTAGCAAGGTTAGATTGAGGGTCTCTGATAAAACTACTTTAGTGACTTGCATCCTTTTTAAGCCCTTGTGGTGGAGAGGGTCAGCTGTAGATAGACTGGAAAACTGAACTATGCCCTGGCTCTTCATGGTGGTCTTCCCATGTCACTGGTGAGATTCATTGGTCTTAGGTGGCCCAGAAGGCTTTTGTTCTGCCATCCTCTGTGCCCAGATTGTGCTGGGAAGAGAGAACTTCATTGCCTCGCATTCCTGGTATAAGCAGTTTTCCCGAGCAGTAATTTAGCTTCATGTAACACCACTGGAGTGCTTTTCATGTGGAAGTCTTCTACCAAAGCCCTTCACAACCTTTGTGCAGGCAATCCAGCAAAGCTGAGCCCGGTCCAATCAGTTAAGGCACTTGTCTAGCCCAGGTCTATCAGCGGGGATGTGCACACACAAAGAAGATGGGAGGTCTTGGCTGCAGTCGGTATCCAAAAGTTCAGGTGATTCACCCGAAGCTCATCCAGATGATTAAATCTCTTACGCTAAGCTGGAAATCTCGAGGAAACAAGCTTTCTCATGCTCATTCTTTCAGTGGTTATTCCCAGTTAGAAGCAGATATTTAAATCCTCAAATCTTTACATCAGCTGGTATTAGTGTTGCTTTTGCACAGGAAAATGGTCTACAAGGACATTAAGCTTTGGCTCACAAAATTGAGGAAATGAACTTTGCAGGCTTTAGTTTAACAACTCTAACCGTTTAAGCCTGTTCGGTGCAGGTTTTGTTTGAGTTCGAGGTGATGATTCATGTTGGTTTTTAGATTGCTTGAACCTGTATACCCACATCCTGAATTTTTATTTTTTTTTTTAACTGGTGCACTGAGGGAACCCACTTCAGAAACTCTCTTTTCATTCTTAATTGAATGAAAGCTCAGAAGTCTTTCACTTGCATTGGAGCACCTGAGTTTCAATGCTATAGCTGCAAGAGAGCTCTGCTTCAAATGATAGCGTGTGACCCGGGCCGTGTGATGTCACTTGAAGTGCATTTCGCTGGCTAGAATAAGCTACAGAGGGGGAAAAAAAAAAACAACACAAAAAACCAAACAAAACCCAACAAACCAAACCTCACCTTCCTCTTGCTGTTACCTCTTGCTAGATGATGAACATCCTCTTAGCAGGATTTTTGCTCTGCAGCACTGACTTTTACGAATGCCTTATTAAGGTTTGGCAGCTCATTCTTGTTACCTACTGGACGAGCCTTCTGCTCAGAGGACCTTCCCCTGCTCCTGGGGTGGCACGGCTGCTCTGCTTAGGGAGGGTTTCCCCTCAAGAGCTTCCAGCAATAAGGGCTTTCCTGGTCTGGCACGTTGAGAAAGGAGCCAAGCAACAGTCTCAGCCTAGACAAAAGGCAAACTCGACCTACTATTTATGTAGTTACTTAAACATGATTTAACCTAAATAATGCACACTGTGACTTGGCTGGGGGAGAGGGGGAAGGGGAGGAGAAGGGCTTGTTTCTAATGAGCCGGGAGACAGTACAATTAATTACATATGAAGGACAGATAACAGACAGCAAACTGTCTACAGTAGAGAGAAACAAAATACCGATGTGAACAATTAAAGTGTCCACGTGACGGAAGGGTCAGCGATTTCTCATACAGCGGGCAGCTGGGCATGGCCCCAGGAGAGCCGCGATGGATGCTTGGCTGAGCGGCTGGCCAAGGGGGGAGGCCGGGCCGGCGTGGGCTTTCGGGGTCCTCTGCCATCAAAGCTGAACAGGCGCTTGTGAGGCTGACAGGCTGCGCTCTGGGCATTATTTTCATCACATGCTCTTTTGACAGCGGAACCGTTAGCTACTAATCTTGGTGACACGTTGAGATGGGGAGGAGAGCGGTCGAGCCGGGAGAAGAAGAGCAAAGGCTCTGCGGGCAATTAGGTACCTGCTTTGGGATGTTGTTGGCTGCATAGAGAGCCGAGATGACGGAGGCCTTCNGCAGCATGCAAAGGGCTACGATTGAAATATTTGCTGAATGCTGACAGGCAGCAGAATAGAGGCAGACAAGTGGCAAATTCCTGTTTTCTCCTCTAATTGAGAAAATATTTTGAGTGGTATTCAGGCAGGCTGCAAATCGAGACTCTGGGAAAGTCAGCCAGCCGGGGAGGGAAAGGAGGGGAGAACTTCAGTGGAAACACCATTCCCACTAAACCTATTTCCAAAAACTTCGCACTTACACTCGTGGAAATCCCTGGAGCCTGGTTCTTATGTTTTGCTCAGTCATTTTTCCCATGCAACTGTGGCATCAAAATACTCCCCCTCCAAATCCAAAATGTCTCCCAAGCAGAATTTGACCCATTCCTGATGGTTTCTGTGGCCACAGAAGTCTTGCTTTGCCAGCCTAGCTTCTTACATGGAGGTGCTATCACGAAAAATCTGGGTGCTGTGAGGATCCAGCTATCATCTGCTGGTCAGGAGGTGAACGAGCTGTTGCAGTGCATGATGCGGATGAGATCTGATGGTGTGTCGCTAAAACATGACAACTGCTCAAGCCTCAAGTACTTCCGCTTGTAGCATGGATAATCCTCAGCTGCGTTTCAAGCCTGACTGATGCGTGATGTCTGCGTGCTTGGGCAGGGCTGTTACAGTCATTGTGAAAGCGAAGGGGGAGAAATTGTGTTTGTCTCGTGCATCACAGGTTGGCTGCACCCAGGCCTGCCTTGGCCTGGCCCTCCTGCATCCTTTCCTTGCTCTTGGATGTGAGTGGGATGCTCCAGTGGCACTTGGGAGAAGGAAATTCCAGCCTGATGTGACCAAAAGCAGCTAGCTGGCCTTCACGCCCTGGTGTCTTCCTCCAAGGGGTGATTTAATCCTGCACGTCCCCTGTGCCCTAAGCCTTCTGCCTCTGCCTTCCTCAGACGCTCCCGGTAAAGCTGATAATGTACTGAAAAGGTTTCAATTAACGTAATTTCCTTCTTTCTTTGAAATCTGTGAGTAGTTAAGAAGCCGGGGAGCAGGGGAAGAAAAATGTAAAAAGAAGCAGTTCCTTGAGCCAAAAAGCAGCACAAGGGTCAGTGGAGTTTACATTCGCTTCTATATGCTCATGTCATAAAACTTGGAGACTGGCTTATAAAATGCTTTCTGGTGAATGCCATAGCCGCAGCAGAGGAAGGTTTTGGCAGGGGTGTATCCTATTCGTGGCCAGCCAGTTGTGTTGTATTTGGGCCCTCGAAGTCTTATGTGCTCCTTAAAGATTCCCAAGAGGCAGTTGGGAGTATTTTTTTACAGCCAGTATGGGCTTGGTTAAAGCTTCAGCATTCATCAGCAGGTCCAAAACTTTGTTGTTAAGCAAAGGGAAAGAGAGTTTGCCTTGCTTTGTGGATCATCTTCAAGTGGGACGTGCTGAGGTCTGCCAGGGTTCCCTTCTGCTGGCCTTGCCTTACAGCTGGTCCGGGAAAGCAAGTGACTGGGTTGGGGTGATAGTCCTGCTCCCAGAGCAAGGCAAGGGACAACTTTTTTCTAGGTGCCCAGCCACAAAGCAGCTGGTTTGTTGGGTGGCTTGGCACTGCAGAGTTGCGCCTTGATTCAGGACTCCTTTTTTGGGGAGCTGCGTGATGGGAGCAGGCGGCACGCTCATCACCTTACAGTGGGAAAACTGAGGCACTAACGTGCCTCCTCTCCGCGTAATGCTCTGTATCAGCGAAGGCTGAAAGTGAAACCCCCGGCTCATTCAGTCACCAAACCATCCTCCTGCCTTTAAATCACGGGTCTGTCTTGACCTTCCCATACCCCCCTCAGTTGCTGCCTGGGTTGCACAAGCGAGAACAAAGTGACACTTGTTTGCCTCGTCCAAAGAGCTCACTCAAGCAGGTGATTGTCTTGCCTCCTTTTTCAGTCCCAAAACAAAGTGTTGAAAGTGTTGTCCGGGGATGTAAAACATCCCGTGTATTCCCCCGGGAGTGGATTTTTGCTTTCCGAGTGCAAGTGGCACTGAAAGGAAAAGAGGTCAAAATTGCAGGATACAGGAGAATAATTCCCAGGTGCTGAAATTCGGAGAAAGATGTGAGCACTCGTCCTCTGCGCCCCTCACAGGGCAGCACGCAGGGGAGCTTTACTGGCTCTAGCTGCAGTCACTAGAGAGCTGATCCTTCCCTTGCAACCCTGCCAGAAAAAAAGAAAAAAAACGAGCAAGAGGATGAGAAGTCAATCAAAATCAGTTAAAAAAACCTCATTGTTTATTTGGCTTGGGGATGTCGAGAGGCCAGCAGATCTGAGACCAACACGAAACCATGTCTTGCAGCAAAGGCTATGGTTCCCAGCCATGAACCTTTGTTCACCTCGAAAAGGGAAGTTTCCCCCTTCTGTGTTCAGCAAGGGAGGTTTGGTTTTATTTAATCCTGTATATTTTCAGCATATGTGCTGCAGCACATTTGCATGAAGGTTTGGTGCTTAAACTCCAAAGCGGTTTGGACCTGAAACCCCAGGTGTATGCCAGAGAATTGGAAACATGGATTTTGTGCTTAAAATGAAAATATCAAGCCATTAAACTTCCTCTGGTTTGACTTCTCGCTCTGCAAATAAGGGATATGACAGCACACACCATCCTCTATGATAAAGGAGGTAGTTCCTGAGGTCTACAAAGCATTTTGAACCCCAGAGTGATATCTAAGCGTAATTTCTTTTTATTTGGCCTGCTTTAGTTACTAGTCAAAACAAGAGAAATACAAAAAGATATTGAGTCAGTGATGCTTTTGGTTTTTGTTTGAATTTGAAGCCCCAAAAATGAAAGGGGAGGGGTGGGGAGCGAGGCAGGAAATATAAACTGAAACTAAAAAGGAGACTTGAAGAAGCCCAAGAGAAATGGAAAATCTGAGCTTTGCTGGGGTGTTGTCAGCTGTAACAGTCCGAAGGTTGAGCTCATCCCGGAGTGGAAAATGCATACTTTTCCATGTAACAAAAAGAGAAGAGCTTCCCTCAAGGAACTGGTGAGTCTGGCCACCTCAAAGGTTTGGGTTTTTAAAATAACACCCATAATATTGACCTCTTTTTGTAGACCTTTTTTTGTGAGAAGAGCCAGACCACTTTGGAAATCATTTTTCAGGGGAAACTGAGGCTCACAGCTGTAACCTGAGTTGTTACAGGTTATTCATAGATGACACTGCTGTTCCAAAAAGCTTAAAATTCACAATTTCCAGGTTAGTGCTTTACCTTCCAAGCCATAACACTTCTCCAGGGTCATCTACTCAGTTGCTCAGGATTTTATGTTGAGAAGAACCAGCTTCTGACCAGAAGTTTAGAAATTTGCCCCATTCACAAAGCAAATTTATTTATTTATTTTCCTCCTCGCATGTGGTTTCTACTTCTCAGCAGTTCATTTCTCGGGAAGAGGTTAAAAAAGCCTCCTGCCAGCCCCATCACACAGTTTCAGCAAAGAAGTGACCAAAACCAAGTCTGGATAAATGTCTTGTTTGGGTGTTTGTAATCTGACTCAGCAGCCCAGACCTTGATTTTTATCTTCTCAAATGAGTGGGTGGGAGGGGTGGGTGATAAACAGTTCAAAGCAATGCAGTTCCTAGCATCTGGGGCCAAAAGGAGGGATGGTATTTTCCAGTAAGGGCTATCAACATTATTAATTCCATCACTTGCCCCATTGCTGTTGCATTTTGTGACCAGGATAGCGGCTCGGTTTGTTCGCATTTCCTACAGGACACTTTGCTGCTTTGGCATATTTTAGGAATTATATTTCATCCTTCCCCTGTTGACTTTTCTTGTTACACCTGAGGCAAACACAATGAGTAAGTGTAGGTGAAAATGAACATCAGATGTGAAGTAACATGGGTAGGAGTTGAAGAAAAGGAAAAGTTTGGTAAAGTTTGAAAAGTTTGGTTGGAAAGATCTCACTCAGACTTTGAACAAAAAAAATGTTGTCCTTGCCTTCCTCAAAAGTATCATTCTTTTGTTAAACAAAGAATTTGGAGCATTTTTCAGGCTTTGGACATCCAAAGAAAAATCTACATTGCCTGTGGGGAATTTAAATGAAAATAAACATGGATTTTCTTGGCCGCATTTGGCTAAATAGGAGAGAACATTGGGCTTTTTTTTTTTTTTTTTTTTTTTTCCAAACTGACACCATTATTAAACCAAGTCCAAACTTCCAAACTGAAGATTTATAAGCGTTCAAGTTCCTCCCACTGGTTTGATTGAGGCCTTTGAAACTCCAGGCAGGCCGGGGAGGAGGCTGGCTCCGGCGGGCAGGAGCTGCGGCTGCTGTGGTGGTGCCCTGGCCCTGCTGCTCTGCCTGGGCTGCCCTTGGCCTCCGACGGGAATTAAGGGGGTTCCAGGCATTGTCTCCTTTGCCGCAAATTAGGCTTCCTGGCCAGCTGCTGGCTGTCTCCTCGGGCTCACCACTGACTTGCCTATTACCACTCCTATTCCTGTAATTTTAGGTCCAGCTCTTGCAGCAGTATGAAGGCACAGGCTTAGGTCCAGTCTTAAATAGTGGATTTGTGGCTCGCTGTGACTCAAAGCCCTGTGGATTTTTTGAATTGCCAAACCGGGTGATGAGACAGCTGATATGGGGAGTTGGGGAAGGGAAATGGCCTTAAAACACCCCTAAGGGCGTGAAATGAGAGCCACCAGCTAAGACAAGCGTTCTGGCTTTGCACCAGCACCCATCCACTTCATTGATGGGAGATGTGGGACTCTCAGGATGGAGGGGCTCAGGTCGTCAGGCTGCTCTCATACCTCTGACTCGTCATATTAGTGATGTGGTTGGGCTTCCTTGGCCAACAAGTGGCAACATGCTGCACCATGCTGCACCAATAGTCTCTGAGTGTGTTCCCCCTTTTTCTAGCATAGTTAAGCATGATATGGCACTGAGGAAGCTCCTCTTTAAGGTTAACAAAAGTCCTTTGACCTTTGTGAGACTAAACTGGGTGAACACAATCCTTTGAGTTTCACTACTAGTGGTCTTGCACCTGCTGGATGTTGAATTATCTAGATCTTGATGGATCCATTATGCCTGGATTAGTCCAATATTTGGATGGGAGAGCTTTTGAAGGCCTTGGGTTCTGCTGGCATAAATCAAGGAGTCACAGTTGAACACCTTGGGTATGCTAGATTAGAGATGATCTTAATACTGGTTTGAAAAAATTCTCTTGGACTCATTGGAGAAGTCCTCTAATGAAAAGATTTCTGAACCTTAAACATGGAAGAAGGGAAAGAATCACTGAGAGTTAAAAGGACTTTCCAAATACAAAAAAACTCACAGAGGGAAAGCAAGTCAAGAACCCCAAAATTTCTCGGCGTCACACCAATAGCGTAGTCATGAGAGGACAGCATCTTCCCTTAGCCCAACATGCAGATGCAAAGTATTTTGGAACCTCACTGCAGAGTGGAAATGTGAGGTGATGTGTTTCTGGAGTGGCTTGGTGCTTAAAAGCTTCAGTCAGAAATGTGAAAGATAGTACCTGTTGCTCCTTGACCTGCTGCAGATGCCATCCTGAGAGTGGGCTCATCGGGGAATCTCCTGGGGGTTTCACTGCCAGCTACAAAATCAAGCATCCTCATTCTCTTCACAGGATGAATTGGTTGTTTTTGTGGGAAGCTGAGACCCCAGGGGGGTGCACAGTGTTCAGCTGTCAGCTTGGATACCAGTAGATCAGTGTTGGTCAAACCCAGCTCCCACGTCTCAAAACAAAAACACAGAAAAACCCAACCTGTCCCCTACCTCTTCCCAGTTTTCCATACTGCACACCCTTCCCATTGACTTTATTGCAGTCCATCGTTATCCCTAACTGGGGAATTCTGATTTAATGGTGTATCGGACAGATTGCGCTCGACACCATTCCCCTTTCTTTTCGTCCTATTTCCACAGAAGAATGTAAGATGATCTTTGGCAAGTCCACTTTTGTTTAAAAGAAAATCCAAACAGGGGAATTGGATTGATTGCTGGTTCCGTGTGCTTTTTTCTTCACTGGAACATCTTCCCATTGGAGTAACATCAAATGTAAAGACTGAGAAACTTGACCCAGCAGGTGCCAACTCTTGGGAACACAAATGTTCAGTTGTAGGAAACATCTCTGTTGCAGCGGTGCTGTGGAAGTAATTAGGTAGAGGATAATGGATGGGTTGCAGTAAGATAGGAGAGAATGACTCCACAGAGGTGCTTCGTGGTGAGATCACAGACCACAAGAGCGGAGCGTGGATGGGCTGGTGAAGTCAGCCAAAACCTGTGGTGGAATTTGTCTCCTTGCAAAGGACTTCTTTCTGGCTCTTGGTGGTGTTGCTGCTTTTAACAGTTCCCAAAGTAGAAGGCCCTGCTGTGGAGTGACTGCACCAGTGATAACGTCGAAAATGCTGCTGTGTTTTGATTTTAGGCGAACTTCTGGTTTCTGTTTCCACTGTCACACAGTATTTTGCATTCACAAAGCGTTTCTTCCTTTCTGAAGGCCGCAAGGAGGCTGCTTGGGTGGGGAAAGAGTTGTTCTCTATTAGAAAGGCCCACAAGCCCAACTGCTGGAAAAGCCAGCCTTTGCTTTGAGGCACCTGTTACCATGCTCTGCACGTTGCCTACCTACGTGAGCAGACGCAGTTGTAGAAAAATGGGGAGCCTAAGACAGGCGAACACTTGTTTTGCTCAGTGATTTGCAGGCCGAGGAATGATCATGCATGAAAAAAGTCAACCTGCTTGATTTTGTTCTGTTGTAGAGTCAGGCTGCAATGGGAAAACGTAAGCGTGAATCAGAAGGTACTGCCTCCAGGCAGGATCATCTCTTCTCCTCTGTGTTTGTGACGGACTCAGGTGTGGGCACACAGCTAATGGAAGGGCTCTTTCCCTAATGGTGTGTGCAGCACCACCTTTCCTTCTGGGGAGCACCTGGGGCTTCTCCGCGCTCGCACGCAACCCCTGGTGCCTCAGAAAGAGGAGGTCTGCTTTTCCTCCCCGGCCACCTCTCCCCGCAGGGGCTTCCCCACCATGATCTCATGAAGCTCTAATGGCAATTATCGTCATCTCATGGCTCAGCGGCGTTTGCCTTGAGACGACCCAACCGTATGGCTTTTGATACCTATCTCAGCGCGAGGCACGTGTTTTCGCACACACGCTTCTGCGCTACCCGCAGTTTGCGCTCGGCAGACAAACAGAAGCTGAATTCCGCTCCCGTTTCTCAGAGGTAAATACATGCAAAATTAGGTAAGAGGGCTGGAGCGCAATTAAAGTCCTTATCACCGCGCGCACCAGCCTTTGCACGTGTATGCAATGTCTCATTGCAAATTAAAAGGAGGAAAGAATGAGAAAGCAGTGAAAGGTGTTGAAAAAGCAGTTTTCTTAACCCCTTTTCATTCTGCTGAGTAAAGAGCTAAGTAGACGTCCTTTTTAGAAAACTATTTTTCAAGTTAATCTATATTTTTTTTTTTTAATCTTGAGGTTTTCATTCCAGCTTGAAAAACAAACATAGCTACCGTTATTCCCACAGCTCCATTCCCAGACTTTCTCCCCAACCTGCCACAAATGTTCAGCCATGGTAAGCCATGCAGCTTCTTGAGCTACCCGCTTTGCTTTTCCCTTTTAAAGAAAACCAATCTCTGCGCTCAGCACCTTGCAGGGCTGAAAACTTCTCTGTGTTTAGAGAAGCAGAGTGGAAATAACGATGTGTTTTGGGATAATTTTGCTTTTTCTCTTTGGATTTCTTTTTTTTTTTT
>VZTL01028946.1:0-13754 GCA_013400535.1 Scopus umbretta | reverse complement strand
TTTTTTTTTTTTTTTTTTTTTTTTTCCCCCCCCTTCCCTTTCCTTTCCCCTGTTTTTGCTGGGTCAGGAGCTTCAGAAATTCGTGTGCATCAAAACCAGGGCAGATCTGCAACTCACCCCGCACCCAGTCACATCTCTCCTTGCTCTTCTGCCTGTGCTGCTGTATAAAAAAATTAAGGTGATTTGGAAAGTTAAGGAGAACCTCAGCCCCGCAGCACAGTTGTGCTCGGAAGAATCTGGGGGAGTTTCTCCAGGAGAAAAGGAGGTGAGGATCTCTGGCTGGAGGTTTCTCGGAGGGATGCTCCTTGCTGGGGCGTGGTGTGTCCTTGCCAGGGGAGCAGCACATGAGCTGATCTCTCTGCACAGGTTAAATAAACAGGACTGTGTTTGGGTTAATTGTCACTGGTTCTGCTGCTCTCCATTACTGATCTATCTGGGAGTCTGGCCAAGGAGCAGATGCGAGAGACAGCATCATCACCTCCCTCCTCGTCCTCATTGTGTCTGGCTTTATCCTTCTTCTTCTTCTTCTCCCCCCCACCCCTATTTTTTTTTTTTTTTTCCCTATTTTTTTTTTTCCCTTTGGCTGAGCGAATAGGCCAGATGGCAGTGAGGGGAACAGACAACAAGTGAGCCATGGCATATGGGTAGCCTGTTTAATTTCGACTCCTGTTGGGAAGTAGTTTGCAGGGAGATAAGTTACAAAAGCAGAAGAGGAGGTGGAGTGTGTGTTGGAGGGGAGGGACAGGAGGAAGACACGACCCGTTTTGGGATCGAGCGGCCCAGCTGAGGGAGTCCAGGGCACAGGAGACCAGAGCCCTGGCCACGTTCCTGACACAAAGCAGTAAATTAGCTGTTTCCGTGTCAGTTTGTGTAGCAAGTCTTGTCGGCTGCACACGGGGAGGAAAGATGGAGTTGTCTACCCTCAGACAAGGAGGAGGACGTGTCTCTGATTTCCAGCTTGCCCACCCTCCTCCAGGCTAGCTCCAGCCAGGATTAGGAGGATGGATGCAGAGAAGTTTGCCCAGCTGCAGGAGAGGAATCCTGTTGTCCATGATGATTTTTATCTGTGCTTATGATCGTATATGTTTTGCTCATACATTACTATGGGTATCAACGTGAGATCATCCACGGTGGACTTCTTTGAAGCAAAAGGCATGAATTTTAAAGTTTTGTAACAAAATTAAGCAAAAAGTTGACACAAAACAAAATGAAAGGCAGCTTAGTAATAACGTAGTTTACAGCTACTGCCTTCCCCCCTCCCTTTTCACACTCATTTTTCTCTCTTCTGTTTTGCTTTTTGGATTCAATATGTTAGCTATCAACTTCTTGCTATCTATTCACATCTTTCATGCATTTTGGATTTTGCTGACTGAGACCAAAGTGGATCTCGCCTTAAATGTGGCTCAGTGATTCAGGGACAAAATTAGAGCTAATTGCACTGTATTACATATATGTGAGTCTTCCTGGCTTCATTTTGATGAACTGGGACTTTGGGAGACAGTGGAGGGGAGGGGTAGGTGTACTTTTCTTAGTTTTTATAAATACTTTGATTTTGCATCAGAACTTCATTGAAACATAGTTTAAAATGCCTACACAATTTGGGAACTTGAGAAGTTTTATTTCCATTGATGCTCAGTGAGGTTTGGGGTTCTTTGGTACAGGCTCTCATCTCCTTCACCACGCAGACATTCTTAAAAATCTCTCATTTTGACCAACAACATCCAAATTTTTTTTCTATTTGCTCCTCTTTGATGGGAACAAGCATGGAATCCCAATACAATCACCACCCGGGTGAACCATTTGGAGTTCTATGAATATTTTCAGCATCCTGACCAGCAGAGTGGGACTCCAGCTCCACTTGCCCATGGATGGGATTCAGCTGTGAGCTCCAGGCTTATGCTTGTACTTGGTGGAGTGGGAAAACTCTTCAAACCAATTAGCTCTGGAAATCTCGAGCCCTGTTGGCAGGATGCAGACAATCCTGGACCACAGTTGCACTCTGTGCCTGCACAAAGAACTTTTTATATGACATTAATTCTGCGGAGAAGTTTTTATTCACCAGAGAGTCTGCGAAGAAATGATTATGCATTGCTGGCTTGGTGGAGCAGAATTTTAACTTCCAGCTCAGGCATTCCTCCACTGATTAATTTTAACATGAAATAGAAACACAAGCCTGTGATTTATTGGTGAAATATTTAAGATAGATTGTTAAATTATTCAAATAGCAGAGTTTAAAGCAGGCAAGCAAGTGGAAAAAAAAAAAGGCAGCTCATCCAAATAAAGCTTGGTTTTCCTGGTTTTCCTGACATTGAAAAACATACATTTGGACTCACTAGTTATCTGAAACAAAAAGTGTTATTTCAATGCAAAGCAAAACATATTTTAAAATGAAAGATTTCAACCTTATTATTCTCCCAACAAACTTAACCTTGAATCTTTCTCCGTCTGATCCCTGCAGACACTGTTTCATCTGCAGTGCTGGGAATTGTTGCAGCTCTCCATTGTTTCCTACCACTCGACTACCATATCTTTGGGCACTCGCTCAACCTGGCTACAGTTTTCCTCTTTCTACAAATGTTAATTGAGAGGTTTTTTGTCTTATTTTTGATAAACAAGGCAGGGACCTCTCCAGTCTTCCTAGCTGGCATTCAACTATCACCTCATCTTCTCTTGCAAGTAGAGTTGATCTTCCATCCTACCTTGTGCTGGAGAAAAAGGCTTTTGAATTGGCTATGCTTGTCTTTGCCCAGTTGTCCTCCAACATCTGGATAACTTGCACACAAGGTAAAACTAGAAGTGTCTTCTCAGAGGAGGAGATAGGGATCATGCTCGTAGTCTCTAAGGTCTTGAGAGTTGTGACAATAGCAGTGTAGGCTCAGCGAAGTAAAGGATGAGTAAAGCATAAAGCTTTTTGGGGAGCCTTAATTCCCCAATTTTTGAGAGTAAAATGAGTTGAAATTGCTGCATCCTGAGGAACATTTATTGTTGTTTTCGGTTTGTGAGCACCTAACTTTCTCCACATTTGAGGGAGGTTACTAGCTCCAGCAGCCGTACCCGCTCTGAACATAAGATCAGTGAGACACTTTAAAAGCAAGGTTCATTGGTCTTTGACATGTCTTCAGTTAAAACGCATGGGAAACATGCATCAAAATCCATAGACAGCTTTGAAAAATTCAGCCCTTTCTCTTCATCTACTCCCATTTCAGCACAAAAAAAGAAGCGTTTTTCAAGCCTGACCTCCTCTAGTGAGCACTCTGTCTTGGGCTCTGCAGCTGAGGAGAAGAAAACTTGCAAGGTCTTTCAAACATGTGGCAGCTGAAAAGAAGATAATTAGGACAGGCAAATCCAAACAGTACTTTTGCAAATGGTATTTATCTTTTTTTGTGTGTGTGTCTATATTCTAATTCTCCACCTGCCTTCAAAGGGAAGCTGATAAAAAGGATTTGCTTGGCCTTTTTGTTGCTGTAGGAGGAAGGGTTCCATTTGTGTACGGTGCTACAAGACAGATGCTGCAGGTGAAGCTACCCCAGAGGGGACAATCCTACCCGGAGGGGGCAACCCTTGGGTCCAAAGCACTTTTTTTTTCTTTTTCTCCTCTTTGTGGGTTTGTTGTGCTGTGCGACCAGGTCCTTTATGGCATGTAGGGGCAGACGAGGGTTTATGGAGCAATCAACTCCGTCAGCAGCAGCAGCAATCACATAATGCTTCAGCCTTTTGTAATAGATTTTGTGTGTGTGTGAGCTGAAAGTATGGCCAGGAGGGAAGGGGATGTGAAACTTTGGGCTTTTTTTTTTTTTTTTTTTCCTTGGAAAGAGGCTGTCTGAGTTCCTTTATGCTTTTCAAGCTCAGGGATGAGAGAGAGTGTGCGTATGTGCGAGGGCGTGCACACGTCTGTGCCCATACAGTCGCTCAAGTGGGAAAAAAACCCGTTTGCGGTTCACACAGGAGGAATTTCTGATGGAGACAACAGTGCTAAGCAGAAAGGCACATCCTGATCTCTAGCAAGTGAGGGGCACGCTCGCACACACACGCACACACACATACTCTCCGGGTGCTCTGCATAATACGTGCAAAGCGCTGCCCTTTAATGAACATAACCTATGGCGGCTGGGATGCAGCCGGCCAGACCTCGCCATTAATAAACTGGGAACATTCTTCTCCTTTTTAGTCCCTTTCAATGCCAGCCCTGCGGTTTGATCTCCCTTGAATGCTGCTCCCCCTCATTTGGGGCTCCAATTCTGAGAAGATTTGGCGCATTGTTTGAGGTCGCAGGATGTCGGATTGATTTCGAAGCTTTTGTATTGACTCCGGGCTCCTGAATGAAGCTGTCATGTGTGTCTGTGGTTGGCTAGCAGGCTGTCCGGCTGCAAGCTGTGCCTTCCTTTGTTGTTTAGGCCTCATTGAGCTGAGGGAAGAGGCTCATTTCAGGGTGATTTACCACCACCCAAACACCAGCTGTCTGTTGTACTGCCGCTTGCCTCCACCTTGGATTCAGTTCTTGTTTTCCTTCGTTTCCCCCTTTTCCTCTTCCATTCTACCACTGTAGGCACTTGGGCACCAGTTCTTCAAGACGCGTGGATCACCCTGACAGAACAGTGTAAAAACCATAAACACTGAATACGTTGCTCTTCCCAGTGTCATTTATGCACCCGTGGGGATTTTGTTTTTTTTTTTTAGGGCTCACGGTTGCAGTGTTATATGCACGTTTTCTTCTTGGGTGAAAGACTGAACTATGGCCCTAGGGGAAAAAAAAAACAAAAAAACACCATGTTCCTCTTGGCTTGTTACTAAGTAGCCCATAGTGAAAAACAGTAATGATTTTATTTAAAAATAACCATTAAGCTCAGTGGTAGGACAGCAGACTGAATTGCACAGCATGCCTGTTGCAGGATGTTCAGGGGAGGTAGCTGCAAACGTGCTCTCTGGTTCTGGAAATGTTGGGATATTTGGATGAATGGAGAAGGAGTCAGAGAAGGACGGCATCGCCTCCCTAACATGCTTGACATTCCTGAGCAGGCACGATCGCTGTGTTTATGTGGGTATCATGCTAGAGAGCTATTTTGGTGGTGTAAGGCAGGAGAGGAAGAAAAGGGAAGAGGCTGTGAAGCGCTGCTCAGCTCAGCTTCACAAAGCTCTTTCAGAAAAGTACCTCTCCGTGAAGAGCCAGGCTGCTTCAGCAGCTGAAATGCTGATAAAAACCTTGGAAATGCCACGTTGGAAGCTGTGCTCTTCCCCAGGTTGCCATGGACCAAGGCTCAGATGTTCTTTCTGCACCTCACGTTTTCATCTGTTGGTGGGGAACATTTTGAAGGTGTTACAAGGCAGGAAGGTTGGAGAGAGTGTAAGCAGCTGAAAGCCAGGGCCAGGTTTGGCCAGTGAGACCTTCCAGGTGCCAAGTGGAGGTGGGTTGCGCCAGCTCCTTGGGAGTGAGGCTACTGCCAGTATTTTTGATGGCCGTTGGTCAAAACCAAAGGCGGCCGATGGGAACCGAACAGGTCAGAGCCCAGCTGGACCTGCTAGAGGCTGCAAGGTGCATGGCACAGTGCTGCTAAGCCAAGCCCACCTCTTTTGAGCTGATGTTTCCAGCCGCAGACTTGGGAGAGTGGGAGGAAGACAGGATCCTCCGGTTAATCCCAGCCAGCTCCTCCAGAGCACAGAGCCTGGCAGCTCCACGGATGCCCACTGGCACCATGTGCGTCACGTCTGATTCCTTTAAATGGGGCTGGCAGGTCTTAGAGGGACCTCTCTGAGCAACGTAGCAGCCCTGGGGCTCACCACAGCCTCCGGGGCTGCCCCGGCAGTGGCAATTTGTCTGTGCCCCCCCCCGCGCCTCCCCCCCTGAGCCGTTGGCGTGAAGCGAGTCGTGACCAGCCCTCATTTGACTTCTGGGTGATGCAGTATGGTGCTTCTCGACCACAGGCTGCTAAAACTGGCAACAGATCAGCTCCTGTCACCCGTGCAGCTGAGATAATTAAGCCCGTTACTCTTACTATTCTTATTTTTCTTCTTTTTCTGCAAACTTTGGCCAACTGCTGGAGCCTGTGGTGCAAAGAGGAGGGTGAGGCCAGCGAGACTCCCTGTAAGAGGTGGGATAATGGGACCAATGTACTTTGCTCTTCAGTGCTCACCGAGGAGCTTTCCTGCTTTTGCCTTGGAAAGGAGGATGTCTGACGATGGGTGGGAGCCAGCAGAAGGCAAAGTGAGCTCCTCCATTGGAAAACCTTGTGCCTACCTACTTCTAAACCAGGGCATTGCGTCAAGAGCAGGTGGCCCAAGAACGTTTAGTAGCAATACATCTGTGAGCTTTCAAGACCACTGTGCTCCTCCCCAGACCTGTTACTAAAAGGCCAAAACCCATGGAAATAATGCTGCATAAATTAAGACAGAGCATCTCCAGTACTCGGTGAAATAAGGCTCCTCTCTTTGCAATGTTCTCTTCTCCCTCCCCTGCAAGCGTCAGGTGCTGCTGGACGAGGAGGGAAGGATATATTAGGAGGCAACAACCACAGCAGAATAGCCCTAGCGAGGTGTTTTAATTTCTTAACAAACTCCTTGGGCACTAGAAACTGTAAAATAACATACAGATAAACAAACAAAAACTCACTGACCCTTAGCACCCTGGAGGGCTCTGTTTCAGATTGCTGAATAAAAGCTGAAGTTGCATATGCATGTTTAATGTGACACAAGGCGTGTGCTGTGGAAAAGCATGCTTTCTTCTAATCTGGTTCCAGACAGAAGCATCCAAACAGAAGCCCCTTTCCCTATCCCCACTGAACTGCTTGGTGTATGTGAGGAAACCCCTGAATGACAAGGCCTCCATCTGCTCTTGAATGGAGTTGCGACTGGCTGCAAATGTTGTCCATATGCTTTTTTTTTTTTTTTTTGCCTTTCAACTTAGCTGCCTAATGTTAGACACCTATCCCCAAATTAAGCATCTGCTCATAACAGGCTTTACTTAAAAAAGGTGGAGGTAGTAGCTAATTCAGGCAATGTGCATTAGGAGAGGTGCATCTGCAGTTGGAAAAGGAGATGGGATTATTCTTCCAGTGCATTGCTTTTCTTCGTTTTTTTTTTTAGGGAATGGAAGATCCACAGCACTCTTGTACTGTCAGGGAAAAAGAAAAAAAAATAATCAAGTTTTGGGTTCACATTACCCCCCTGCTCTTCATTTTCCAAGTGGTAATGGGCAACATCTTGCAATTTCTCTCTGTTAAATAAAGCTGGTAATACTTCCAGTCAGGCAGGAGAACATGGCCATGGTTTGCCATTAGCATGACAGTATATCCTGGAAGCCAAGGAAGGGTTTAAAAATGGGAGTTTTTCCTTGGTTTGTGGTATAAAAATGGCTGGAGTAATGACTTTGCAGTGGATTACAGACTAATTGCTGAAGGACTGTAGTAATGGGGCAAGAGTAACACAACTTTGATAGACAGGAGTCACAGGCAGAGGATGCCAGTTGGAAGTAGTCCCCTGAAAACCTTGAAGTTTGACAGGTTACAATCAGCAGCCCAAACACTGGGCATTTTGGTTAGGTAGGTAGCTGTAGGTACAGCCTTTTCCGTGTCTTTTTTTTTTTTTTTTTCCAATGTCTCTTTGGGAAAAAGGAGAAAAGATAATTTTTGCACATTATCTGACCTTGCTGGGACTTGTGAGTTGCTGGGGTCACCAAGTAAGAGACCTTACCACACCTGGCAGGTTGCAGGCTCTCCTGAGGTGACCAGAAGTTTATCTGCCTGTTTGTAATTCCTGCCACCAAGGGTCATCTCTCTGCTGTGCCCTGACATTGAGCAATGGCTGCAATTCCTTTTAATCGTGCCCTTTCCCTTCCTCATCGTTTAGGGAAGAGTGCTTCTACTTGGCTAAACTCATTAACTGCTTTAATGTTGAGGTCTCCTTTTCCATATAAATTCATCCAGCTGAAATCTTGTGACTCTCCATGGCTGCACGCGAGCAGATTCTCCCTCTGTTGCCCAGCAGGTGCTGAGAGTGTTTATTTTTCTGCTGCAGACAGCAAAAGTCTGGAAGAAGGCGATGTCTTTGTGTGTGTGTCTATGGGAAAGCAAGTAATCGTGATGGGTTTGTGGGGACGCCGTTGGCTGTGTTACTGTTTGAGCTCAAGGAGCGTTTTGACCAAACCTGGAATCCCAGCCTCTTTCTGCCATGGTGATTTATCAAGATGTCCAGGTCTGATAAGCTCCAGAAATGCGTTGGTGAAGATCCAAAGCGACTCAATCCCCTGAAAAGAACCAGGTTAATGTGAGGGACCTTGCTGCTTGGATCACGCTCAGCCAGTCTGATGGGTTGTCAGTGAAAAAGAGGTGGTTGAGCTCAGCTTACTTCCCAGACTGTTGGCTGTAGCCAAAAGGAGGGAGAGGTGAGCATTTCTTTGGAACTCTCCATTGGCCCTAGTGTATTACTGATGCCGTAGGGTCTGGACAAGCCAACTGCAGTGCTGGGTGAGGGTGAGCTGTTGAATTCCTGGTAAGGACTTGTCAGTGGTTGTATGGACCAGTCATCTAAATGTGGACAAGTCACACCTGTAGACTTTATTTCATCAAATCTATCTACACTAGAAGCAAGTAAGCGCTAACTTGGTAATAGTGAACAGAAATGCTGGTGTATGAGCCTTACCTCAAATCACTCCAATTTGGTAATTGTACTCCCTGAGTGTGGTAGACTTGTTCCTGTTCATGTATGGGTATGAAACCATTGGATTAAAATAAACCTGTTCCTTTTCAGCTTGGCTTGCCTGTATTCCCACTGTGTTTTTCTACATCACTTGCTTGCCTCTTGCCCCTGTCTAAGTGACATCCTTCATGCTATGATGTTTGGCCTTTGGGGAAGTCTCCTTGGCAGCTTGGGAGCTACACCTCTGTGGAAGGGTATCTCCCAGCAATGCAGGAGAAGTTCACAGGCTTCCCTAATGTCCTTTTTTCCCCTGCTTCTGGTCATAAAAACAAGCCTCTTGGTCTTCAGTGGTTCAGACTGTGCTGATGTTTTTTTTGCCTTATCTCTTGTAGGGAAAAGTCATTGGAGATGCAAAACTGCTTATGAGTTGTGGTTGCAGAAAAGGGAAAAATGCTCAAGTGAAAGACTCGGATCAGGTCAGTCAATATGCATCTTAACCAGTGGAAATTAAAGAATGTGTTAATATCTGATTGATTTGAACTGTGCTGTTGCATATTGGGGTTCTTGGACACAGAGTCTTTGGCGTGGCTGACAATGACACAACATTAACGGTTTTGTATTTGTTATTTGGAGAAAAATACTCAACCAAGATCAGGGATTTGTTGTACTGGGAGCTGTTAATGCCCTAGACTGACTTATTCCCATCTGCTTTATTTATTCATGAATTCTGTTCCTTTATAAAAATCCACTCCAGGCAATGCCTTTCTTAAAGAGTGTTGCACTTCCTTGCTGTCTAAATCCATGCAACCTTTGGTCTCATACTGTAGCTGCCTCGATGGACAATAGTTACAGAGAAACGTGCCGTTTGCTGCATGCTTTTGTTCTGAAGTGACACCATCACAAGAACATTCTTTATTGAGGTTCCTCATGATAGACAAGTAAAAACTTCTTCACAAACCGATGGCCAGGTTTCAATATTCATTACTTGGAATGAATGGCCCCTTATTCTAAAATTGGTCAAATTGACATCAGTGGGACAGACCACTTGCAGGGTTAAGTAATTGTCAGTGAGGTGGACTGCGCTCTGAATGACAGCCAGCTGCGGGGCTTTTCCTATCTCCTACCATTTTGCACTTATTCAGACCAGCCAAGTTTGCCCCTGTCAAAATTTGCAGGTATTATGGTCATCTGGCTTTGTAGCTAAAGTTTAAATCCAGAGATCATTCATTCCAAAGACAGAACAAAATTTGATTTGATCAGAAACATTTTATAAATATTGGGTCATCCCATGTTAAATGTGGTAGAGTGAAGCAGTTGATCTCACATATCAAATAATTTTGTTCTTTAATGTACCTTGTGAAGAACCTGTGGCCAGGCATAGACCTGAAGCAGATTCAATGTCCACAAAGCTCCAGGAACTCCTGATAATTTACTAATGGGAATGAGATGAATTCTCAGGAGGAAAAATCTTTTCCATTTTCAACATGTGTGTTCATCAATCCTAATCGTCTCTGAGCCTTGTTTTGTTAATGCCTGAGAAGATCTGAGAACAGATCTATCTATCCTGTGGTGGGCTCTGTTGTGAGGAATGTTGGTCACACTTATAAATGCTTTGTAGGATTGAATCTTTCATTTATGTTGTTTTTTTTTTTTAATTAGTATTTTCAAAATAACAAATTCATTGTCATGAGCTATACTATCAGTTCACCTTCAAGACAAGGATTCACATCGCTTTTCTTTAAAGAATAGTTTCCCATTCTCTCAACTACAAGCTTAATTTTCTCATGTTGAGGTTCTAACGTACCAGGAGAAAATTAATTTAGAAATGAAACACTTTCACCAATTTTACTGTTTCATATTTTGATGTACTCTGGTTGAATCACTCTTGATTTACAACAGGACTAGAGCATGGTCAGACCGCTTGTAGTAGAGATTAAAAATGAGATAAGAACATCTTGATTGCATAAAGGTTTTACAAAACACCACCTCTAATAAACCCTCAGTGTTAGACCTAAAACTCATTGATGGCAATACTTTAATTATAGACTAGGCAATAGTTTTTGGAGGAGAAAAAAAATCCCATTCTCTTTTATGTTTTCTGGGACAGTGATAAATTATTCTTTGCATTCAGTTACTTTCCGAAATCTAATTTTTGATGTCTGGTGATGTGCTGACCATCTCACTCGCTCTTTTTTGCTGTATCAGCATAAACTTATAGGGCAAGTGCTTGCTCCAGAGGCTGTAAAGCTCATTCGTCGTGCCCCTGGCAGGGTCCTGTCAGTATTTCAGGGGACAGGAGGTGGATGGGGAGAAAACTAGTACAGGAGGGTGGGTGGCAGCGTGGAACATTTGTCTGTGAATGCAAGACCTCAGCTCAGCTTATAAATTATCCCCTGGGCCTTGTAGATAAACACAGACTTCTATGGTGACATCGGCTGGGAAAGGCAAACACTTGCTGGTGATTGTAGACTAATCCTTCAGGACACTAATTGCCAGAAAACCAAGGAAGCATTATTTTAGGAACAGCTTGTTTCACTTTGTGAAGGGGAAAAACACTGCACTGGATTTAGTTTTGTTTGCTGAGATTTACCCCCTCCTCCCGTGCCCTGTCTCAGATTTTAAAGGTTTACCTTTATGTCATTGTGGTTGGGGGCTTTTTCCTTCTCTTTTTTTGGTCTTGCTTTGTGTTTTCCTGTGATGCCTCTGTAAAGTTGTGTGAAAATGCAACGTAGTTTTATTTTCATGAAAGTACACATAAATAGGTACGTGAATTTTATACCATTAACTGTTTAAAGGTTTGGGACGAACCAGCTACATTTTGGCTGAATTTTTGTGAAAGGCGGTGCTTCACAAAGATTCTAATTTTTTTTTAATTCTTTCAAGTCAATTTGGAAACTCGCAAAAAGTTATAGACACACTGCCCCACCAGTGAAAACCCCCATCTGAACCAAGTCGTTACCCCATTGCTGAGGGTTTAATTTTCTGGCATTTCTCCAGTATACCTCTAGGACAGTAGGCCCCTTAACCTCCTTGACCTGAGATCTGATTCCCTGAGTCTGGCATCCAAAGGCACCTATCTGCATGGTATTTTCCACGGTGCAAGTCACCAGTGTGTAAATCCTGGCCCTGACACTGTCGAGGGCAGAAGTCCAACTGAGCTCACATGGGGCTGGGATTTCACAACAGTCACAAGGAACCCAGCCTTCATGTTGGATTTGGACCAGAGCAGGAGAGGGACTGGTGGTCTACGTTGTGTCGCCTCCCAGTCCAAATCAAATCCTACAAGATGAGGAGGAAGGCTGAGCATTGCCATATAAATCCCACAAAAGCTTTGAAAACCACAAAGGAAATACAGCTGAGCTCACTGAAAAACTAAAGTCCCATCCTTCATGGATGGTCTTGATGCAAGCTTTGGGTCGGTGAAGCAGGATGACTGAGAGGAGTCCCAAAATAGGGCCACCTCTTGGCAGCAAAACCCCTGTGTCCTTGGCTGCCATTGGCACCCTTGCCAGTTGTTTGTGTGCTTTGTGGGAGTGAAATTCATCTGTGCTCCAAGACCCAGAACCAAGTCTCTGCACCACAAACAACCTACTGTAATTTTAAGGTTCATATATGCTCTTCAGAGTGGTTATTAATTTCCCAGTAATTTATGCCTCCCCATAAATTATTATACTGCTGCTTATTATTTGAGGTGTATTGTTGCATAAGAACGGCAATCCTGGACTAGGATTTCCTTGTGCTAAGTAGTATATTAACATAAAGCAGAAAAGATGGTTCCCGGGAAGTGATTTTATTTGTGTACTTTCTGAGGAAAGCAAAGTGTCATTTAAAAACAACGGAAAAATGTGTGGGTGGACAAATAATGTGCATATCAGAGGTATGCATAAGGTTGAGAACCAGAAGTAGCAGAGTGCTCTGTATTCTCAGTACATGCAGCTCTGCCTTCTCGGGGTTTAGTTTTATTTGTTTTCCATCACTTCTCCCAAAAGGTAGGCAGCTCATCACTGTTTAACTGTTCTCACCCTTTGATTTTTTTTTTTTTTCTTTTTTCTCTTTGCTCAACTTTTCTGGTGGCTTGTGTGAGCTCGAGTGTTACTGAGAAGTCAGACCCTCCTGTCCTTCCATGTGTTTGGTTTTGGTTTTAATATGACAAATGTATGCCTCCTCTGGAAACGGTATCCATGCTGCAGAGTAATTATTTAGTGAATGCTGGATCCAGTTCTTGTTGGCAAGGATCAGATTAATCATTATTAATCATGACCCCTCCGACAGTAACCTCATCCCTTGCCTAAGTGCTGCTCTTTATTAAGAAGTAATAGCTATTAAGGGATGGCTGGGCCACTGCTCTCGTTGCACCAGCACAGGGCTCAGGACTTCTGGCAGGAGGCAGAGGAACTCGGTTCAAAATTAAAAATAGATGCACATGGTCCACGTTCCAGAAATGAAATAGGCAGCTTCCCCTGTGGGCTTCTTTGGCCTCATCCGAGTGTCCTCTTTTCCCCTGAAGCCTCCTGAGAGTTTGTCTCTTTCCAAAGGTTGAATTCAGCGTTGGGGAAGAAATAATCTCTCTGATGCTTTTTTGTTTGTCCACTTGATTTTCTTTTTTAAACTTAGGTAGATCTCAGCATAACCTAATGTGCGTGCAATCCTTGCAAATATAAGGTTTTAAGGTTTATTCTAGTAGTTGTAGCAGGTTTCAACAGCTGACAAGACTACAGATGAGCTTAGCTCTCTAGGACTCCAGTTGTACCAAGGAGACCTCAAACCAACTACCTTTTATTGAGGATTTCTGGATTCCTTGAAGAAATACTGTGCTGTTGAGGGGAGGCGTGCAGCGCTGTTCGCCTTGTGTACAAAGTTGTGAGGAGTCCAGCTTCTCTCTCCAGGTCACTGGACTGGGGATTGCAGGCATATATATATATATGCGCATATATGCGCACGTGTGTGTATCTATCTCAAAATATATCTCCTTACCACTTGTGTCACCAGAGATCTGCTGAGAGTATACAGTAGATTCATTCGTAATTATTCTGGTTTTCCTAGCAGTACAGGTTCTTTTTAAGAAGGTGAGGCAGTGCTATCAATGGATGTTATCATTATTTCAGCAAAAGCATAATGACCTAAGT
>VZTL01028940.1:94521-107120 GCA_013400535.1 Scopus umbretta | reverse complement strand
CCCCGCCTCTAAATCTCCCGCCTCCGCTCCCCGTCCCCTCAGCCGCGGGGGCGCGAGCTGCGGGCGCCTGGCGGCTCTCCCCCCTCAAGAATTCCCCTCAAGAATTCCCCCGGCAGAGGCACCCCGCCCGAGCGCTCCCCTCAGCGACCGGGCGGCGGGAGTGGGGTCACCCCGCCTCTAAACCTGCCGCCGCCGCTCCGGCCCGGGTCCCCTCAGCCGCTGTGGCGGGCGCTGCCGGCGGGTGTCTGCGCTCCCCTCAGGCTTGCCCCGCTTCAGGAGCCCCCCACCCTCCATCGTGCCGGCACCGGAGCGGCTCGCCTCGGCAAGGAGCCCTGCTGCAGGTAGAAAGACAGGCCTTTTGAGCCTGAAAAGGTAAAGTCGCAGCGGTTACTTCTGAACACGCGGCAGCGCGGCCCGCTTACTTTTAAAAAATGTTACAAAACTAAGGGCGATGACGTACCGAAAGAAGCAACGTGAGGGTAGGTAGAAACGTAACGAGACTTATTTTGGGGTAGGTAGAAAAGTAGCGAGACTTATTTTGGAAAGAACAACTATAAACCAGGAACAACAGTAACGACAGGGACACTGCTTTGGGGAAACTGTTTATCTGCTCTCTCGCTTTCTGATACCAGAATCAAAATCCTGATGACCTGTTTTTATTCTACACAATCTTGGCTATCTGCGCCCAATTCTTAATAGGCTTCTCGTTCTGAAAAGCAGCATCTGCATTTACATTTACTGTTGTCCTCAGAAGACTGAAGTGACTTTCAACATTCCGTAGTTCCTTTATGAAATGTTCAGATTTGCTCATTTTATGAAGATTATACTTAAGAACAACACTTCCTTCTCCAATGGGACTGGCAGATTTTTTAATCTAACGTTTCCACTGATACCTATCTCTGAAATGCTTTGTTCTCAAAACATCATTTTCCAGGTTGCAACGAATTGTTTTGTAGGCAAGTTTTCTGTCACTCCCAAAACTTTGTCGTAGCTCCTTGCCAATACCCAGCTTCTGAAAACCAGGCATTTCTGTATTGCCTTTGTTGAATTTGTCAGAGTATGGTACATACTTGGGTACCTGACTTTGCTCAGTCACCTACAATCTGAACACCACAAGCATCTTTATGGACTTGTGCAAGGACACGGAACTGAGCAGAACTCGAGAGCAGGATCCATTCTGACAAAACCCCAAAATGTCAGGGCCTGGCATCTCAAACTGAGGTAACAGGTTTGCCAGAAAGGTGCCCCATGCCAGCCCACAGTTTCCCTTTACTGATGACAATGTGGGTTTTTTTTTGGTTTTTGGGGGTTTTTTTATGACTGCCCTTGTATCAAGGGTATTTATGAATTTGCCCTGTGTGGAATACAAATGTTTTTTTCAAGCATTCTGTCTTTGTGAATTATCTGGTGTGGTGGGCACACTGACACTGGCTGCATCTTTGAGATCTTAATTTTATATCAGAGGTAATATCACCTTTCAAACTGTTTCAGCTTTATTAAATCCCAGCTATAAATTTAAAATTATATTTCCTAGATTGTTATGTCATAATGCCATTAGTAATAACAATATTTTGACTCTCGCCACCTGTAACCTTACCCATATAAACTGGAAATAACAATCATCTCTACGTAAAGCACGGTAAGTGGTGACTGATTGCAAAAGGATTGATAAAACCCACTCCGAGAAACATGAAGTCTTCATGTAGAAAAAAGTCTCATAACTTCAACAGAGAAAGATTGCTGGATTTAATAGTGCTTTGCACCTTGCAAAACTTGGCGTGTTTTGTACTCCGTGTTTTGCAGTGCTTTGCACATTGAGGAAAAGCAAAATTATTACCTGGTTCCATAAGTTCCATCTTGAACATCAGCAATAGAAAGACTAAGCAGGATTAAATAGGCCAAAATAAACCCGAGAGAACTGTGTTATGTGAAGGTGAGAAAAATTAGACCCAGTTTTGAAGGAAAGATTTACCAAACTTTCAAGCAGTGCTTTTCACGGCAATTACTAGCATAGTTTTTATGAACATCTTTAAGATTAGTTTTCCTCAAAAGGACTGTCCCATTTCTTTGGAGATAAAGCTGATGGGATTAAGAATAAATCCACTGCTGTGAATAATGCATCATATGATGAGTTATATTGGTTGAGTCTGAGTAACCTTTCTGTTAGAGGTAAATTTAGCACAGGAAATACTGCCTACCCACTTTCCTGAATCAAGTTCAGTTACATGAAATTTAGTGTGTTACAGCAGAAAACATCAGGCATGGCTTTTCCAGCAAAACATGAAAAAGATGATTGTGAGTTATGAACGTCTCACATAAATCAAGACAATTCCAGCATTAAGAACTAGTTTTTTGTCGGTATGACGTACAATAGTTAGAGTTCAGCCTGCACCGCATTGGGTATTCATCTATGCAAGGAAACACGCCATTAGTCACCTCCTGGTAGGCCTTTTGCTTATTCCTGTGTTACAATATTTGTAACGGCATATTTCTAAGTACAGTTTTCTCTCGCCTTCAGAACATCACAATTTGCAAGCAAAGCAGGAGTTTAGGGGTTAAAAATAATTGGACGAAAAGGTACACCCATTGTAATTGTTTAAGGAGAAACAAATCCACATTTATCATATGTTGGTGCTGAAACCTTATTTAGGTGCCTCATTATATAATTTGTAATATATGAATTTATAATTTGTGATTATATAAAAAGCATATAACATATATAAATTTATACTTCATAATATGCAGTTTTCACATCAATTTTTTATCAATTTCTAGCTTCTGAAAGGAAGAGTTCATTTACATTATTACCAGGTACTAGGTACCTCAGAAATTTCAAAATTAGCCTGATCTATTTTGACTGAAATTATTTACGGTATCAATAGATGGCAGCATGTGTCTCCTGTGATATGAAATATAAGGAAGGATCTAGCACACACAAAAGTGATTTTGTTTAATTCATGCAAGTCTATAGGTCTCAGGAATGGGTTTAAAATTTTCTTTCTCTAATTTTATATTGCTTCTTCCAATTTTATTCTCTTACTGCACTCAAGGGGCCACAGCCCAATGAAAAGTGGTTCTGTTTTGTTCATGGCATTTCAGGCGTAGGGCCAAATGAAGCTACACAGGTGTAAATAAAAAGCGGATTTTTTTTCCCAAAGCCCCTTGTACGTGACTTGAAGCTTAGCTCATAAATAAGAGCAAGGAAAAAGTGGACTGAGTTCTTGCCTTATTTAATTCCACAAGGGACTATTCTGTTGTTTAATTACATTTATAGAATTGCAGAAGCTGGGAAAAGACTTAAGTTTAGTCCATTTGACTGGAGTTTGTGCTCTTAAATTTAGATCACTGACTTGTTAAATGAGTCCTGTAGTTCTATGGCCAGGAACTGACTGACTGTTAATCTATTTGACATAATAATTATTCCTGTCATTTAGTTTACAGCTTATAATTTGAACAGAACACTTCAGAACGATACCTGCTCAGAGACCTTTTTGTTAACCAAGTACATAGTTTAGAAGGTCTACAATATTACTGATATATGAACCAGCAATTAAGTTCTGATGATATACATACTGGAAACCATTGACTTACCTTCAGCAGTGGCAGCAGAAGCATGCCAAGCTATAACTCTGGGTTTGCAGGGCTGCAAACCACTTGCATGTTCCAGAAGACACTGAAGGTTTAGTACGAAGCAGCTTGATAAGATTGGCTCTTTCCTCAGGTTTCTCTCAGTCAAATTAACACGTCACAAATTAGGTTGCTTTCAGTATGCAGCCTTTGTAACAATACCCCTTTACCTTCGTTTTCAACAAGTTTATGAAAAACAGCATAGAAATGGCCAGGGTTTTAATTTCGTTCCAGTGTTTGTTAATACGGGTAACACAGCTGCATTTGTTGTTGAACTGAGCACAACCGAGATGGCATTTTCACCCTTAACACTGATGAACTGTGTCATGGTGGTAAATAGGACACAAAGCATAAATTGACTCCCTCGCACACCTAGGAACCTAGGGGCATCTTCTGCATAACAGATGCTCATAAATACTGAAGGAAGTCTTCTCCATTAGAGTATCACACTAAGTGCTATTTCTGCTGCTGAAGAGATGGTGCTTTTAACTTTTTTGTTGATGCTTTGCTCAACGGTTTCCCATTCTGTGTCCTTTGTCCTTTGTCATTCACCAATACTTTGGTGTATGAAGTAACCATTAGATCCTGGAGGCTATAAATCGGTCCCACAGGTCTTCCACTCTTCTAATGGGATCATTTCTTCTGGAGTCCTGAGTCCAGGCAGGCACAAGAAACTTCAAGTAATTTCAAACCAGAACACCTGCTTCTTTGAGAATTTGCATCAATTGCTATCGCCTAAAAGAAGATAAAGGAGGGAAGAAAAGGAGAACATACATGATGGTCCTTTTCCTCAGACGGATTGAATAGTAAATGTCTGTGTATTTTTCCCAGAGGCAAAAAGGATATCAGAAGAACTTTTATCAGGCTTTTTCAGTTTTTGCCTCATAACTACATAGGAGTTTTCAGAGAACTACTACTGGTTTTATTGAAAAAAAGAAGTTTAAGACCCATCATTCTATGTGGCTGAGCAATGTATCCTGGTGTCAGGAAAGAAGGAAAATATTTTTGTATTTTAGAATTTGCTCATTAAACATAATTATGAGATAGCAAACTCTGAACTTGAGCCATAGAGGAAGCAGAAATGGCTTCAACAACATCCACTGCAGCAATTTTGCTTCATGGGTATTAATGTAGACAACACAATAAAACATTTAAAAGTTCAGAACTGGACTTTTCTTGCCAAAAGAAGTAATTTAACTGTGAGAGCAATTCATCACATTTTCAAAACTGTATTCTGGTCTCTGTAGTGGAAAACACTATCAATGTATTCTTTAGCTGACAGGACACAGTTTGCTTTTTTAAATGTAAACTCCAGCCAGTCTTTACTGAACAGGTACCTGGACTGCCTGGCATAAAAGCACTAACTAACTGGCTGTAATGCAAGACATCGTCATGCAAACTGTTAATATTTAATTTAGGCATGCATGGTGAGCAAATATGTAAGTGTATTAATTCCTTTGCAGTCTTCTGATGTATACAGCAGCTGTGTGATTTGATTTGAATTGATTTTGCTGCTAACCTGGTGACCTCCAACAAAAAATTGTTGCATTCACCACAAAGTGATTTATGATGGCAGGACTCTCTATTACATAAATACTTTCCAATGCATTAGTCAGAAATCCACTATCTTACTTCATTAAACCAACAAATACAATCAATTCTTATCTGATTTACAGTTTTTTATGCAAGGAAAAAAGATTCTACCTTCATGCCAAATGGAGTTAAAATGTAGATCATGTAATAGGAAATGTCTCTGCCTCAGTGTCTAAGTGCCACTAATCAAAATCAGGGTCCATGCTAAAGATTGTAGCTCTGATCAAACTCTGGGTTGCACATTACAAGAATTAAATGCAGTACTTCAGCACTCACAGCTAAATATGCATATGCATGTTTTGTTAATAAATAGTGCCAAGCATTAACGCTGTGCCATTTTGTCGTTAAATAGCTACCTCATTTAATCACAGTGGAAAACTGAAGGCATGGCTTAAATATGAGCATTGTACAAATGACATTAGGAGACAAAGTCTTTACTAGCAGTACATTAGTAACATGCCTCTTATTTCAAAACATGCTGAAGCACTTTACTATCTGTCCCCATGTGCTTGTGCATGCTGATATGTGCATGTTCAAAGTATTATATGCAGGAATCATCTCAATCATATCTGAAACGCAGATACAGAATTTGCTTCCCATACATATGGAGACAGAAAATAGCACATTTTCAGAAGTAATGCTTTTTTTTTAATTTAAAAGGATAGATGTGCTACTGAATCTATGGCTCCTTATTACAACACAGAGTCAATAAAAAGAGCACTCATCCAACTACTTGCGCAATCCATCAATAATTCTGCCAGAACCAGTAAGCACTACTTCGCCTGTAGTGTCCCTCTGACCCACTTATTTGAATAAAAACTTGGGAGGTGGGTGGTGGTGTTTGATAATTTTTTCAACATGACCTGTAGCCCCTTCTGTTTAAAGTGTAGAGAACAATGAAGGTTTTGAAAACCTGAAGCAGAAAATGAAAATGATTCTGTTTTCTGTGCCTGAGTGATTTACTTATTGAGATACTGCAAAGAGGTGAGCAGGAGAGGGATAGTTCCCTAATGCGTCCTCTTCCTTTGGCAGCTTTACAAAGAAATGAGTGAAATCCTCTCAGCCCTCTGGAGATGACCTCCAGGTTCATCAATGAAAGGGGGCACTTTCTTGAGGAGTAGCTTCAACATGACTGAACTCGGCATCTCCTGTACTTTGGCTAGCTCTCAGTAACCATGCACTGGCCAGTCGTGTTTCAGGGGACTTCTTTAGTACGTTGGCTGCGTTGAATTCCTTTAGACAGTCAGCCAAATACCATGTTACTGCAGTACTCAGCTCATGCTCACATCTCTCCCAGATACACAGCACGGGCACATCTTTGCTGTAACCTTGCACTGTCTAGAAAGCCTAGACAACCTGCATAGGCTCTGAATGCTAATGCAAGGGCCCACTACCCAAACACAAAGCATTGTAGAGTCTAAGTCCTTCTTAAGATTCAATGCAAGGATGAATGATTAATAGCAAATCCAAGTCATGCTCGAGATTCTGCTGACACGCATACACCCCCCACTCTCCCGTACTGAGCATGGCCCAGATGTAGGATAGGGTCTTGCCTGCTGCAGAGGATTCTCCATTTCTGTAACATTAATTGCATATATGCAAAAAGTACAGCATGCAAAAACGTGTCTAAGTCTAGTACAGTGAGCAGCTGCTGGCTGTATTCATACCTGTATCAGGCTCAGCAGGAATCACCTACTTGACTTTCAGCAACAAAAAACATTCAGCTGTCAACATCGGAGCAAAAGGAACAGCTCACATAAGTATCAATTGCTAGCATTCCTGTTCTTTGTGGGCACAAGTTAGACATCAGTGGGAGACTATTCTCCACACACTGTTAGGATTACATCATTTGCTAGACAAGTTATTTTTGAGCATTTAGGACTCGCAACACTTCGAGTTGCACGGTGGACTTTTTTCTGTAATGAACTGCAGGACCCCGTATAGATATCTGAAATATCCTGGGACAGACACAGAAATGAATCTCTGTCCTTCGGCTCCTCAAGCTACAGCAGTAACTCTGCTAGCTGTCAGGAAATAACAAGCCTCTCTCTCTCAGAAGCAAAACATCTGATCTAGATCACAAAGTCTGTGCCCTACACCACTAATAGAAAATCCAGGAAATATTTCATAGCTGGGAAGGAACAAAACCAGAACTCTTTGTGGTATTTAAGAACTGTGCCTTCAGTTTCTGTTCTCTCTTCCTATGATGCAACAACAGGAGGGAAAGGATAAAAATATTTGTATCAAAGGATTTTTTCTTTTCAGAAAGGGTGCATTATTGTCCTTACTAAAGGAATTCAAAGTGGTTTCGATTCATCTAGACAGTTCAAGGATATGTATACCTACCATACCTATGGACTTTTTCCAGCTGGTATTTGTTTATCAGCTGGTAAAATGTTGGTATATCTTCCAGGAGTTCCTAAACACTAAACTTATATTTCCAGAATTTGTTTCTTTTATACATACTAGAAGAGCTCCTTGCTGGTGTTCCATGAATTCCAAGGTACCTAAAGAATTCCATTGCAGTATACTATCAAACCATCTTCACAGAGATACAGTTAAGAAAGACACCAAATTAATACATAGACAAAAGCAGAGTCCCTTGTAAGGAGATATTTCTCCTAGGCAAAGAGATTATTTAGCCTGATGCATTGTCAGAGGATTTTCCTGTATTGTTTTTATGTTAACTTCATGTACAACAGAGTGTACAAAACATAGCTCAAAATTATGTGTTCCATCTTTTCTTATGTCTGTCTCTGTCCTTTTGACCCCCATGGCACTGTAGATTCCACATTCTGCAATGTCACACAGTAGGTGTTGAGGTGGGACAGAGATCAATGACACTTTCTTGATTACAAGGTGCTTGAGGAGGGGATCAGGTAAAAGTGCAGTTTTGTAAGGCCTGACATCTGCAGAGATATCAAGTCAGAACAGGAATTTACTCTTAATTTGGCATCCCCAGCTTTGCGATTTAGCCCTATTGCTGAATGGTTAAAATGAAAAGCAATGACATAAATAGTCCCCAAGACTCTTTAAGCTGAGGCTGACCAACTGTTTCAAACATAGCTCCTCACAGACAGGGTGTAAAGAAAAAGGGAGAGCTTTTTAACTGCTACAAAAAGCCTTGAGTGTTGTTCATCTGGATTTATTTTTCACTGATGAAAATCTGTACTTGGGAGTAACAAGTACTGCACGAACTAAGTACACGACACTTGGCTGCCTTTGTAATGGCAACGGTGGGCAGGAGTTAGACAGACTTGGGTTACACAAACCCTGTTTTGACGGAGTCTGGTTTTGGCTATGCATGTGCTGTGAAGTGGAACTTGCAAAAAATGAGCCTTCAAAAGATCTTGTTGGTTATAGGAAAAAAAAAAAAAAAAAAAAGGTGTTTTTTAAGTGTTTTCAATAAGACAAAGTCTGACTTCAAAAGTCTCACCCATCTCATCACTGACAGCCCAGTAATAGGTATCTTTAGGTATCTTTACCCCTGACCAATCTTTTCAGGGTAGGTAAGCCGCTCAGCGTGTACTTAAAACACCCTAGCGAAACAATGCAATAAGAAGGGTAGTAAAGAAGTTCGACATCAGTTGTGAAAAAGCAAGTATTCATTGTGCGACTGTGTGGGTAGCTTCCATTAACAGGTACAGTACTATTACAGAGAAAGAAATGGCATTTTGAAATTATAATCCACATGCCTTCTTAAAAGCAAAGAGTCAGGGGTACAAAGAAAATACCCCAAAGAATAATGAACTTCCCATTAGTGCAGCATGCCTTGTGTTTAGATGTTTGGCTAAAAAGACGAAATAATCACCTCCTTTGGTGGTTTTTTTAGCACGGTGCTAAAAAAAAATCACACAGAAGAAACTTCTTGGTGGCCTAGTAGGAGACTGTAGGTGAGCCTTGTTAAATAATATTTTGCTATGTGGGATGTATGTTTCTAGGTACCGTCTGTAGATTTTTCTTTCAAATGTCTTTTCTCCATCTTTTCTATTTTCTACAAATGATTTTGTCCTCAGAATGAAGTGAGACCATTTATCTACTAGTTTCAGGCTTATCACATGAAATTAAGCACCAGAATGCTCAGTAATTAGAAATCACCTCACCCTGGAAAATGGGATAATGACAGAGTCCTTGAAATCAATGAAGGTTAAAGCTGCATGTTTAGAACAACATTTCTATAAACCCAGGATAAGATGTTGATTAGGATATTATATCAGCCACATAACAATTAAAAGTTATATTTAATGCTGTAGGGAGAGTTTATTTTGAGCATTTCATGACCTCACAAACGCATCCAGGAAATAAACACCCTACTTGGATGCCAAAGATAAATAACTGTACTTCGTTCAAACTTGTCCTGTGTCCACACACTTCTCACAGCTAATCATTCAGGGACATTAACTACACTTGAGGTGTTCCTGAAAGTAAGGAACAGTCTGCAGAAAATCAACGAGCCCAGAGTTTTTTTTCTAATAGGAATGTATGAAAGAGCCACATGTCAACCAAAGCACAGATAGAAGTTCCCAGTATAATAGCTACAAGTTGTATGTAGATCAGTTTTGGGTCTATTGATTATTAAAACAAATATATCTGTTCTGCCCTTGTCCTATCTGACTGAGAGGCTGCCTAACACATTTTGAACAACCAAAGACTACTTCAAAATTTAGAGGAATCCGGGCAACTTCATTGCTAGCATCTTTTCCCAGGAAACCTGACATACATAATCCTCAGTAGTGAAAATGCACGGAGAAAGATTTCTATTCTCTAGAGCATCAGATAATGGCTGTTTCCTACCAAAATATAATTATCCACATCAGCCTTAGTCTGTTAATCTATATTCCATCCAGAAGTCATCAGCAGGACTTCTCTTTACTTATTACTGAATAACATGATATAAAAAGTAGTCACATGGAGCTAAAAAAAAAAAAAAAAGCCACCAAATTTACACATTTTGCTTCCCTGTCTTAGGAATAGATTGCCCATGTCCTTTTTACAGTGAGGAAGACCTTGGGAAACATGGTTACTTTTCCTGACCATGGACCTGACAGTACTTTTCTATCTCCAGAATGATGGCCAGGAGGAGACAGATAAGTCATGATTCCACGTGCCTCTGCCCACTGCAAAAGGACAGAACACAACCCAGGACTGGGAACCGTTCATGCATAAAGATCATCTTGCTAAGACACGATTTCTTTCCAAATTCCTTGAGGTCACTTGCTGCCTGGCTGGGGTCACTTACTAGGACAAGGAAGGGAAAAACATTGATCTTTTTTCTTTGTTATTTTCCTTAAAGATTAGCTTCTGTCAGAGCCCTTCCTGGGGAGTCTACACAGAAAGAAAATTGCCCAAAATGGAAGAAGGAGGAATTGAACCTTCCCTCCATACCAACATTCACAGGAGTCCTGGGATACCAAAAAGGGCTTGCTAATTCCCAACTCCAGCTGTGTGCATCCTTTTAAAGAATTCTAGGTCTAGACACAGAACTATTTCTTTGACTACCAAAGGAAAAAATCTTTTCTGATATGTTTCCGAATGTCATGCCTTGTACAAGTACTCAGAATATTATTTTTCTCCAATAATTTGTAGACCATTAGTAGTATATATGAGGACAGTAGCAGCTTTCTTGCAACTGTAGTGCCTGTGTTTTGTAAGGCTATATTCCCATCAGTGCATCAAATTAATACAGCCCATACACCCTGCTTAACTTCAGCTTGACCAGTAAGCTTCAGGAGCAAGAACTGGTTTATTCTACATTACTCTGGAAGGGTGCAACTTATGTGATGTCAGAGGGTTTTCATGAACAGTCCAGAGTGTCCAAACTAAGAGAAAGTTAGTGACCTGCCAAATCATCTTAACTCCTTCACCTTCATACTGTTGAAGACATGTAAAGACATGAAGACATGTGCTCGGAGTAAAGCACATGTTTTTCTGAATCAAAACCTGACTTGAATTACATCTGGCCTTTTTACTTTTGTCTTAAAGCCATCTATTTGCAGCCTTTCAATACTTAAAGGGGGCTTATAAGAAAGATGGGGACAGACTTTTTAATAGGGCCTGTTCCTATAAGACAAAGGGCAATAGTTTTAAACTAAAAGAGGGCAGATTTTGACTAGATAGAAGGAAGACATTTTTTATGATGAGGGCGGTGAAACGCTGGCACAGGATGCCCAGAGAGGTGGTAGGTGCCCCGTCCCTGGAAACGTTCAAGGTCAGGTTTGGACAAGGCTCTGAGCAACCCAATCTAGTTGAAGATGTCCCTGCTTATGGCAAGGGGGTTGGACTAGATGGCCCTTAAAGGTCCCTTCCAACCCAAACCATTCTTCCTGAGGCGCTTGCTGAGGCAGCAAATTGTTCATATGAAGAATGTTGCTTGCAGTAATCACAGACTACTCTTTCTGTCACTTTCTACAGCACTAAAGACAACTTTCATTTGGAGCATCTTTCAAAGTTTTTTCTTCCTTCAAGTCAGATCCCAAAGAGGTCAGAGCTGTAGGTAAGAAAACCTATCATTCTTGCCAATTATAACAATATCAATTCTACATTTTCCTGAACAACAGAATGTTTGTTACCAGGTTTCCACATCTGGAGCCAACCTATCTAGATAAGAAAAACAAAAAAGTTAAACAGAGTGACCTTCATAAGAGTGTTATATTTTTTTCCCTGCCCTTCAACTGTTCCTTTAGATTGGCTCTCCCCTCTTTGTGTTTCCTTTTAGCATTAAGGACACAATTTCTGCAGACAAGCGTGTGAAGCTAATCTGAGGTGGTAGCAGCTTTTTGTTAGTACGTGGGTATGATTCCACTGTAACAGAGAGGTCACTTCAGGGTCTCCTGCAAAGCCATTCTTCTAAATATCCTAATCAGATCTTCCCCTTCTTTGGCTCCAAGGCAAAAAGGCTCTGAGTTTTACATAGTATACATGGACAAGCAGAAACTCTTCTTCATCTTTTTCTCATGTATTCCTATTATTAAGAAATTACAGCATTTGGAAATATGGAGGTTTAAGTTCTATTTTTAACACAAGTTTTGTATTTATTTTATGATTTTGCTTTTATATAAGAATTCTTGGATTGGACCCTCCTTTGTTTTGGTCTCACAAGCAATAATGTTCTCCAGAATGATATACACTGAGCAAGCGTGTTCTCACAGCCAGTACCTAATGCAGTGTAAACCTATACTCTAATTTCTGTTTGTGTTCCTGCAATTAAACCTTAAATGTGCCTTTAAAATATTAGGAAAGATCAGATTTGCTTAAATTTTTTTTGCATGCTATTTTTAATTAGTCAAAGACTTTGGGGTAGGTGGAGTACTCTTCAGGACCTACAAGCATTTGGGTTTTTGCAACAAGATCTGTTTTCCTGGTCACCAATGGAAATATAA
>VZTL01028940.1:64650-94411 GCA_013400535.1 Scopus umbretta | reverse complement strand
GGGGGGCGGGGAATCTGAGCTTCTCTAAACAATGTAATTTTAGTCACTTTAAATCAGATCTACCTTCCATTACATCCACACAGCACTGTCAGCGTGTACACTAATAGGAAGATGAGTTCTGAATCCTCCTGAGAAGTCAAAGTCCACGGATTTGCACTAGATCTTCCTTTGCCCTAGTTCTCTTTTGTCTTTAAATTTGCTCTCATAAAGAGTCCATGAACGATAGAATTTGATATATTATTTTTCACTTGTGGCTGCATTCAGCTTTTACAGTCGATGCCCTGATCTAATTTTTGTGGTTGTGATTCATTTCTATGACTGAAATGAGAATCGCCAGAGAATTGTATTGTATTGCCCCATCTCTTCATGAACAAAGAGAGCGCTGCACTAAAAAGTTCAAAAATTAAAAGGACCAAGGTTTTGAGTTTAAGCAGTCCATATTAGCCAGTCAAGGACTTCTTTCTGGCAATGATGAGGGGGTGCCTGGTTATCAAGGCACCAGAGGCTACCAGCCTGCTAACGCCATCTCCTCTCACCCTGTCACCCGTGCCACTGTTGGGGAGCCTCTCCCCACGCACACACCTGTGGGACCAGCCACCCGGAGCGCCGAGCTGGCCCCAAGCCCTGCAGCCAATCCCCTGACACAGAAGCAGCAGGGAGAAAAATGTACTAATGCCTAGGAAAAACTTTACGTTTTGGACAATCAGTTCAGCAAATGGACAAACATCCTGACGCATAGGTGCCATTCCAAAGGACGTCCAATTGAGCAGTGAATAAACAGTGTGTGATCTGAGGTTTTATAAAGCTTGCCCATAATTTTTAGGGGTATGCAAAATTAGTTGGCACATACACACATTTCCCTGAAACTTAAACATGCATTAATTACACAAATTAAGCATGATTCAGATTTAAATAAATAAATAAATAAATAGCTAACCAAGCAAAAATCCTCCGGGAATTAAAGATCTTCAAATTGAAATGCTGTTGTGTTGAATTTCAAGCCAAAATATATGCCCTGGAGTAAGCAAAATCCAGCTCCTGGATTTTGTCAGGCTGGTGTGCCAGTAGTCTTGGCAAGAAGGTTACAGTTCTGATTGGTACAGGAATCAAAAAGACCACTTGGTACAATTTAGAAAGGATTTCAACTGCTTTTGAGCTCACCTAGGAAAACCAAGCCATATCCACAGATAAACTAGATGAGCCTTAAACCTCTAAAAGAGCCTACCTCACATTATTTCTCCATCCTGATAAAAAAGTCCATGGGTTACATTTGCAAATTAGATTAAGTTTTCTAATTAAACATTAGAGCAAGTAATTTCTGTGTAAACTTGGCAGAACTTTTAACTCTGAGGGCGTGTAAAACATTAGAACCAGCAAACAAGAGAAGGGTCGAGTCAACAGCCTTAAATGCTGCAGATCTATAAATTACCGAACCTGTTAGATGAGAACATACTATAGACTAATCTTTATGAAAAATGTGAGATGATAAGTCTTTCCAGCTCAGCAGAACTCTGTTATTATGCCTTGTTTATGATTTTTAAACCAGGGCTTATCTCTGCTTCAAAAATGAATGTAACTCAACACTTGCAGCTAGATATAGTGAATTTTTCTACATTGTGCATGCTTCCGTGCCAGAGACAAAATAACCAAACGTTCCTTTCTCAGACATACTGTGTGGAAGGTTATATTGTTTAAGCAACAGCTTTAGACCTAGACAGATAAAATAAAACACATTTGCTATTTTTTTCCTCTTAGCCTTAGCATGTGGGTAATAATAAGGTTCATTCTCTCAAATGAGTCAAAGCAGCAGGCTTGTTCCTCGTGTTTTTTTGGCTTTTGTTGGGTGGTAAGTTCTCAGCATTAATTGTATTAGTGTTTCTGTCAGCACCCACATTAAATATGTTTCTTTATGGGAGAAATCACATTCCAGCCTACTCTGGACATCTAAATTTATATCTTTCATCACATCCAGATTGAAATCCAGCTACCACCTGGATTCCTGTAGGGTTTACTTAGTGAAATGCGCAGAATATTTCTGTTCCAAATATCAAATTAAAAACTAACTGAAGTTTATATTTAGGCAGAACAGCCAGTAAACCATAGACACTTCCCTCTTTTGCTTCTATCTTTCTGCCCTCTTTTGCTTCTATCTTTCTGCTTTTCTGTAGTGTTAGAGCAGATTCCCATAATCCAAGTCAGAATTTGCTACATCCCATGCTTTTTTGGTATTACTGTAAGCTGAGTTTACTTTCCCTTGTTTTACAAGTTTAGAATGCCTTAGTAGTACTGCAGCCTTCTGCACTGTTCTCCATGTCCTGTGAAATTTAGAAAGGGATACGTGAATTTCAACAGGGACTTCTGGGATTTTCCTATGTATTGACTGGAGAGCTTGGGACTAGAATTCTAGCTGAGGGTTAAATTTCCTGATGTCCATACAGTCTCCGTTATGGCTTATTGCCTCATTCTAGGAAAAATAAACTGGCTTTATGGGCAGAGGACCCCGTAGAAGAGGCACTGGTTCCTGCTTGATCTCTGCCCCTCAAACCTCTGTGAGTGTTCTGGATACAGCCGATTCTACAAACCAGAAACCAAACACAGTCTAGATGTAGCTCTGTGGTCTGTGCAGAAAAGTATTCAAAAATGTAGATCTGCATCAGGAAATATGTGGGTTTCATTTCCACAGAAATTTAGACAGCAACCTTAGAAGAAAATTCCTCATCAATAAATTTTCAGTACTGCCTTGTTCTTGGTGGGGAGGCAACTGAAGGGAGACTATCTATCAGGCTGCCACATTCTTTCCCTTCTAAATAAGAGTGAAGTCAGTAACCACGCTTCCAGAAATGCAGATTTTTTTTTTCCTTTTTAATTTATTCATAGGCTTCAGAATGATTCTTGTTTCTAATTTGACTCAGAAGATCTGACTGGTTTTATTTTTCTTATCTTTCATTATTATGACTAGAACATAAACATCACAAAACTAATTCAAGCAGCATTTTGGGCAGGGTAGGGTACTTTTTTTTTTCTTCTGGCAAATAATCACAGTTTCTGCTGAAACAGAGTGACACTGAAACAATGTCACACTGAAACGTTGTCATCTAATTACTTGGGAAAATACCGTATATCTTCCTTTAAAGTACAGTCATGTTTATGGATCTATAAGCAACAGGAACCATTATGACAAAATTGTATTAACTCCTGTATAACATGTTAATTTGGCAGAGAGATCAACAGCTTCAGTAAAGTGCACCTTTGCCAAAATAATCAGATTCAAAGACATTAAAAAATGGGGAAGTTACTTCACCGTTCTGCAAGAGAGTCAAAAAAAATTATTACTTGGAATCTTAAAAGTATGTTCAATAGTTTGCATTTGAGTTTTGTGAGCTCCAGATTTTAGCCATAGTTCTTGCTTTGGCTTTGTGTCTTAAATAAAGAATACTGTAGGATCAGTTTTCATCTTTTTCCGTAGGTAACTAGTTATGCTCAGACCCTGTTCTTTGGGCTTGAGAAACCAAATATATACCATATACGCCAATACAGCAGTCTGAGGTCTATATTTTGCATTTCACAGTAGGCCATTACTGATTTTTATTCTGCTGTATTCAAGATTTCTATGTCACTGCAGATGCCATGTATACTTCAACTTGAGCAAAGTTATCTCATTTATCTGATATAACCACAATCATTAACCACAATTATATAAAGACGCCCAAATCAACTCCAAAAGGAAAATATTGCTGCATATGATTTGTTTGCTGGTCGTTTTTCTTTGTTTGTTGGTTGGTTTTTGTTGGGTTTTTTAAAAAAAAAAACAACACTCTGAAATCTGAATCAAAACTCTTTGATTCAGGCCAGGCAAAGCCATGACAGGACTGAAACAAAGGTGTAAATTCTGTTCTTGTGAAACTCTACAACTCTATAAAAATCTAGCTTAAAGGCAAAATTAGGCATATGGTTAACTTCCAACATTTAAGTAGACTTGTTTTGCTGAACTGAAGTCTAAAGCTCCCTACTTATAATGGACAACATAATTTAACTTTAAACTCAGAATCACGGTGAATGAGCTAATACAGAAATCAATGGTAAAACCTAATGGAAAGCGAGAACGTTTGAAGTTTCATTTTTTCTTTTGTTTCCTTTGAATATAATTATGCCCTTTTAGTACTGTTTTCCCTCAGTCCTCTCTACCTGCTATGTCATAATTATAAACCCACATTTCAGAACACTAATTAAGAACATATTAACAGCAAGAATAGTGGATAGGTGGACAGAGAGAGTGTTCAAGCACCAGAGAGCAAATTAATACCCATAAAAAAGAAACAAAAACAGGAGGGAGGAAAGGAAAGGGAGATAAAAAAAGATACCTTGCTAGGTGCCAGTAAAAAAAAAGTAAACTGAAAATTACATTCTCAGATGTATACCTGTAGCCTTTTCTGTTAGCACTGCACCACTATTACTGTCACGTGATTGAACATTATATGTATATTTCTTGGAGTTTAGGAAATTTTATGTAAGCATCTGGGAAAAAAATTAAGCAACGCCTCTGAGCTTCACCCATAAAAGTGCTGTAGTATCTGTTTTTGCAGAATAATAGGGTATTAAAATATCATTGGAAATGCCTGTTTACCTGCTAAATGGACGTGCGCATTCCTAAGCGTAGATACAAATCCTCCAGGAGCAGCTTTTCAGGTGTCATTTTAGGTGACATTCGATAACAGCACAGTGTGGCTGGGCAGAAGCCTGGCTGGACTGAGGAGGCTGAACAGATGCAGGAGACTGACTACAGTTTTCCTCTTGTAAGGTCAAGAACCAAAATGTCTAGTGTAAAAGAAAAATTATTGTAGATAGCCAATACAACTTAATCACTGTAAACAACATAGCTATTTTTAAGTATTTCTGATGAAAAAAAAAAGTAGTCTTTCAATTATCTTGAAGTTTTACTCAGGTACAGAAATACCAGTATTCCGGTATGTTAATTTGCTAACATGGGATGAGACTGCTGCATCATGTGATTATTAGTATTTGGTTAATGGAAATATAAAAATGTGATGAAGAGACATGCTATGCACTTGTCAGAAAATCAAGAACAACCCCACTTGATCCTATTTGATTTCAAGTCTTTTCTTAGCCTGTTCAAAAATATGACATACCATATTATAGACACCCATGTAATCCAGGGGATTTCAGCTTGTCTTTGTTTCACATGAGATTTAGAGGTGGAAACCAGCATTTTGTTAAAATTTAAGTGCCAGGGAAAATACCTAAGAGCAGAGAATCATATATAATGTAGAAACAGTAGCTCCCTTTTCATCCTTAACAAAGTCAAGTAACAGGTACTGTAAAAATATTGTTATTTGAAATGCTTTTGAAGTCTCCAAAACAATTTCATAGTGACCATCACAAATTGATTAGCTATAACAAGATCAAAAGGAAAGTAAATACTTAGTGGATTATGTATGAGAGATTACGAATGAGAAATTATGAATACGACCAGGATAATTTTTAGGGACCTATGCATAGGAGAGTAATTATGGAAGGCACCACCACCAGAAAACACACATGCAAAGGACAGTGTGATGTGAGAGGTGTTAAAATGTGCCCTGAAAAAGCATGGAAGGTTTGGATTAGCAGCTTGCCTAAATGCTAGAGCTGTGAGCTATCAGCAAACCCTTCCACCTAGTTCTCTGTGTCTAAGGTTGCTTTAAATAACTGGTGCAGCTTAAATAACAGAATCGGTTGAGCTGGAGCTGTGTCCTTGGCTGGAATTAAAGCTAGAGGTCCTCTTACACAGAAATGGTTTTATTTTAGCCCCATTTTCTCCTAGAAAAATTGAGGAGTAAATTCCCTTTAGGGCAATGACATCTATAGGTTGAGCAGAGTAATAGACCTTACCGTGTACTATTCTAGCTAAACAGTCCAGTAATAAGCTTCCCAAGGAATGCCAAAGCAAATGGAAGTGTCCCTCGTAATGAAAATACAGCCCTCCTTACTGACACTTGGCATTTTCCATACCGTACGTTCACGTTCATTTCACAAGAACGGAGACCGTCTGCAGCAAGTGATGATTTTGAGTCCCAGAAGTTTTGATGCCCAATTTGTGAGATGTTGTAGAGACCTTTCAAAAGTGCTGAGTGTCCATTTCCTGAAAACCAGCTACCTGGAAAATGCTATAAGTTGAGGAGCCAAAACCACAAGTGTCTTAAACCTTGAGGCAGCTACACTTTATTTATTTTCTAATGGGGAATGCCAAAGATAAAGTTTTTGCAATCTTTACTAACAAATACAATTTTTTTTTGCAGTTATATTAGCAGGAAACTTTTTTGTATGCCAAGCCTGGCTCTGGAGAGCATGTGATGCCTAGAAATTAGCAAAACAACCAACCTTGGTTTACTCCATACATAAGCTGTCCCAAATACAGTGGTGAGTTACACAACTGAGAAAACAGAGCAAGACTCTCTTACTATTTCCAGGCTCTTTGCAGGAGATACTGAGGAACTCAATTTGAAGTTAGATATTTGGTATTCAGTCTTGTGGGTAAAATGTTTAATTCCTTGGCTTCGGATTATTCATGGGCAACCAATATCCGACATGAAGAACATTTTGATCAAACATTTGGCACTCTCCTGATTGGCTTGGTTGCTCTCTGATGGTATGCAAGTTCTTAGGAAACCAGAGCCCTGATGCTTGCATTCACAATTCCAAATTTAATTGGTGTAACTGTTCCGCAGTTGTTGCTTTAAACAGTCTGTTTTGGCTAATGCTCATTGCCTAGCTCCTAATCCCACAAGACGAACTAACGCAGTTGGTTCAAATACAAAAGAACTCAGTGATGGAGGGTGAGGGACATAAAATACCCTCCGTCAATTTTGATGGCAGGTTTCTACAATAAAAGTAAATGTCCAAGGGTCATATTCACCAGGCCTGGCACAGGAAATCACACCTGACAGCTCCAAGGACAGATTCATCTCTGAGAGGATATTTGCTTCTAACTCTACTCCCTCCACTTTCCCATTTACCCTGTTTCCCACTTGCGAGCACATGCTTTGCTCGGACGAGGAACGTACCCAACTGATGTGTCCTCTGGCAGCTTTCAACGTGACTGCTCCTTTTCACATCTGCGACAGCAGCAGCTTCTCAGCTGAATGCTTTTCAACACTGTTTCTACCTTTTTCCCTTCTGCCTTTCCCTCCATTTTGAGGCTTCCAGTATGAACATGACTCCCGGTAGCTGGTGGAAAGGTGAAATATCATTGAATAGTTTGCTGTTTGCGGCAATAAACCACAATTCCCTCGCCCGTAACTCTTCAAACATGCAAGTAGAGTAGAATAATTTGGAATCAGGATCCTTTCTTCTTCTCTTCTTTTTTTCCCTCTCTCTCCATTGTGCTTTATTGATAGGTGAAAGGCTAATTTAGTCTCAAGAGTGTTCTATGTCCACCCCAACTATTTCATTTCAATAAATAACCTTGCTGTGAATACATTTTAATTAGTGATTTCGTACTTGGAATTGCACAGTTGTAATACAGTAGGCGTGAGAATCTATTGAAATGGTATAAAAAAGGCATAATTATTTTCAAAAGCTCTGTTGGAATAATGCAGGTAAAAAACTTCCCTGCTGGCGTCTGTTTTCTGTGTCCAATGTATCATTAGCACTTCACATTCTCACTGTATTTATAAAAGGGTAGATGCTTGGATTTCAGGTTGTACAGGATGCCCCCACAGTCCTGGAGATTTTTCATTCTTTGTTTGCTGTTGCTTGCTGAGATCATTCTAATGAAGACAAGATTTTGACTTCATTCGATAGTTTTGGTCTAACTGACTGAAAGATATTACAAAGAAAAATAGGAACAAAACCATGAGATTCAGGAGGATTTTCATAACTCTATGGGCCTGGCCTGGTATCTTTTCATGCAATGTGGAATAAAATAAAGTAGGGCATAGGAACAAAAAATCAAAACCTTGTCATACATGTTACTGTTGAAGGCAGGCTGACAGAGGAAGAGTTTTGAGGAGTGGTGAAAGAAAAATCTTTAAGAATCATAAGCTCATTTCAGAACCGAATCTGAACACGCAAACGAGATGCTGGGTTTCAGCCTAGAGGAACATGGTGTAAAATTAAAGGGGGTGACAACACAGAATGTGATTAAATCAGGCATTAGTTACATTTACTAGGAATGCTGCTCAATTAATTTGGCTGTTGCTCTCACGACACGCACTGTGGCACAGAACAAAAAGAATGATAAAGGCCAAATGGATTTTTAAACACTACATTGAGTTGCATTTGATGTGCAAGTTCCCTTGAAGGGCCTTTTCTTTTTTTTTTTTTTTTTGCAAAATTATCATGTTTAAGAAAACTGCCAGAAATTCACTGGCATGTCAATGAAAACAAGAAGTGTTCTTAAAATGTAGGCAATTTACACCTACTTACAGTGACTATAGTTAAGGAACACACACATATAAGCTGTCATATTTGCTCCCTTCAACTCCCTCATAATGTCGATGCGGACATTTTGGCAAGTTTTCTGACCTGCAGATAGTCTGAACGAGTGGGCTGCCTTCAGCTGTCGTATGTGCTGGCATCTGAGCCAGGCTTTTCAGCCCAGGGAAGAGCAACCCATCAGCAGAGGACGAGGGGAAGAGCAGCAGGGTCTCAGCAGCACTCGGTCTCTCTGTGAAGAGGAGCGCGATGCAGTTTTCCCAGGCCGCTCCTCCTTTCTGGGAAAAGGACAACGGTGGGAACAACCGGCGAGAGGGTACCTTTGCGTTCCCATCTCCCTCTGTTTTTTGTTCTCGCTGATCTAGGATTTAAGAGAGGAAGTAGCTGCAATACTTGGATCCAGTCCGTGTCTAAGTTCAGACCCTTCTCTGACACCAATACCAAAGCCTCGGTTGGCTGTTGAGCATGACGGTAGCTCAGAGGGGGAAATTTGCTGTCTCTGCAGCTACGCTTGCAGCTGCTGCGCTGCAGAGGGAGCATGGCAGTCCTCAGGCTCTGCTCAGCAATGGGCTTGGAGTGGCAGCTGCCACTTAATGTAGTGTGGTAGCATCACATATAATGCAGCTGACTGTAGTAACGTTTTAGCCGGTGGCATGCTTGTTTTGTCACAGATATTGTGTTGATAGCTGTAGTGAAGTACCTAACAATAGTCAATGGGGAGAGAAAAGCTTATGGTCTCAAAACAAAGTCGTAGGAAAAGCAGTGAAATGGGAGTGTTGCTATTCCATTTGAAATTTTACTAGTTCAGAAAACGAGACTTTTAAAACCTTGTAAAATTACAGATTACAAAAGCAATTTACTGAGTCTGCCATGCCTTTAAATGTGTGTCTCACTGAACAGGCTTGATGTCTCTGCTTACACATCCTGTTGCAATGCAGACCCGGCATCTGCTTTATTCATCCCTCATTTGTGTTCCATTATTTCATGATTTCTTCTGACCAGTTCTTAAATTTCTTAAATCTTAAACACCAGCATCTCCAAATGAGAGGATCCTGGCTTCCAAGGAGAAGGAGCTTACTTGTACATAGCCTCCTCAGAGAAGCGCAGCAGCATCCCTCCCTGTGGCAGCATATAGCCACTAATTAATTACCTATACATTGCTCTAGGCAGGAAGGCACTTTCATTGAGGGCACCAAAGAAGGAATAGTTTTGTTTCCAGAGAAACCTCAAGGTATAACTAGAGAGAGAGAGGGTGTCATGAGACCACCTGAATTTAGGTTCATTGATATTAAGGGTTTTGGAAGAGAAGAGTGGAGGTTGGAATATGAGGACTGAGAGTTCAGAAAGCAGTTGGCTCACCTGAAATACAGCAGCCCTACAACCTGCAGTCAAAAACAGGGGAAAAGGCAAAAATTAAAAAGGAGTACCAAGTATGAATGTTTAGTCAGTGATAGAAGAAATTGAGACTGAGGTCTATTTGTCTGGGCTTTTCTACAGGATGCTTGGGAAGAAATCCGAGAAACCTGCATAAACTTGAAAGGAATGTGTAATAAAGTAACAAGACAATAGAGAGTTGAAGGACGAGAGAAGGGTGGATGAAAAGATAAGATACAAAGGTCACTATGCAAGGACCTCACAAATTCTGTATTGTATGCATTCTTGACTATCTAAATTCTAAAAGGGGAGAAGTATATTGGTGTTACAAAGTGGAACAGTCTGGTCTGGTCTGTGCAGATAAAGCGTACAAAATGTTGTGTGTCACTGAGGAAAACAAAGCACAAAAGAAAGTTCTTCTGGGAAAAATAAAGACTGAAATCAGGAAATAAAAAGGAAATAACATTTATCCACACCTGCTGCCTTGTAGTTGCTGGAAATCAAGCATCTTGGATGTGTCTATCTGTACCGGGCAAATAATTGCTGTTTACCATCCTAGGGGAAAGTCAGGAAAGCACAGGGAGATCAAAATCCCTGGGGCACATCCTTCTTTTTCAAAAACTATAGCCAATGAGGCTATGGTCACTCAGAACACCTGATGATATGCCTCCCCTTGCAACAAAACCTCTACTTTTCCCAGATATGACAATATTAAAAATAGAAAAGCAGGCAAATTGTCCATTCCGTTTATTCCATTTATACCGCTGAAATCTGAGTTAGAACAGATACTTCTTATCCCCCAGAAAAATGGTGTCTCTTAATAACTTGGTAAGGGATTCACCCTTGGGAAGAACAGGCAGAGGGACACACTGCTTTTGTTCTGCATCCCACTCTTTGTCATTTGCCTCGCTGTACATATTAGGAGTAAAAGAGAGAGGCCAGGTTTTATTCCTGCCCGATTTTTTCAGTTTTCCAGAGGTAAGCAAATACCCAAGGTTGTACAGCTATCTTAGTTCAAAGCACACTCTGGTATATAAAAATTGCTGCCCTTCTGCTTACGCTTTGTCAATGGAAGAAGTAGATGATGGTCCTTCATGGTTGAACGCAAGGAAAGCAGGCTGGTGAAGCACTCTCTACGTTCATACCGCTATACTTTTTGGGCCTCCAAATTAAGATGCAGAAGAAGAATGCAGTCTCTGCCTCAGCCAAATGTAAAGAGAACCTTTTTGCATATTTTTGATATGTGATCTTATCAGCAGACAGCTTTTTCTTTTCAGTAAAATAAATCCTTGTAATTCCACAGTACAGAAAACTGACAGTACAGAAAGTAATCTTTATGATGGCTAAAAGTCTTTGCACAGCATATATTGCAGCTTACGATAATTATTTATTACTGGTGTTACTATTACTGAGTGTTTAATGCACTTGTGACCAGTGGGCAGAAAATAAGCAATACCTGGTGACAACAGCACGAATGCACTTCTTCACATGGCAAGTAACTTTTGGAAGTTCCTGTCAAGCTGTAATATTTTTCCCCTCCATGCAAGAGTATTAAAACAAAAACTTTGGATATATAAATCAGAGTAGGGTGAGTTCACTCCTGTGCCAAGAGGGAGCCGAATGAATCCTGTAGATGTTAAAGCTGAAAGGGGCCTCCTAGATCATCTCGTTCTGCCTCCCTTCCCATTGCTATTAACAACTGCTAGTGTCACAAGAGCAGAATCTTAAATAGGAAAAGTAGGGAAAAGAAATACTGGGCTCTCCCCTGCAGCTGCTCATCAGTGAATTAATGTTTTCTACAAAATATTTTCTACAGCTTTATTTTTCTATACCTTTCTATTTTGTCACATACTCTATCTAATATTCACGTCATCACCTCTGCAGTGATGGTGAACTTTCTCCAGATAAGTTATTCTATTGTAAGACTTGACCTTCCCTTAAGAATGCCTTTTTCTCCTAATGCATAAAAGAAATTTTCTTTGTTCTAGTTTCAGTCCATTACATCTTTTAAGTGCTCAGTAATTCCTCACCGTTTTTATTGTCATTACAGTTAGATATTTACAGACAAGTACATCCCTTCCTTACTGCTTCAGTATGGAGGCCTGAAGTGACAGCCATACGATAAGTAGCAAATTTACTTGATAAACTGAGGAATCACATGGGAGAAGACTGTCAAAGGCATAAAGAAGCAGCACTGTGTATGCACACAGGTGTGCAAAAGAGGAAGAAAAGAAAAGAGAAAGGATTTTCAGCATGACTAATATTCCTCTGTGAGGGATGATTCTTTTAAGGTGTTTTGAGAGCAGTGAGATGGATCTATCGGTATGCAATTGTATTTATTTTCATTTCACAGAGACAACCAATCTGGAGATGAAATAAGGCATATGAGGTGATCCTGCCCACCTCTTTGCCATTAGGCATTGCATAACAATACTTCGTGTTTTCTGCATTTAGCAGCGTAAGCTTTAAACGATAGGATTTCCTTGCTTGTCTGTGTCGGAGCCTGAGCCCACGGTTAAGCCCCAGGGCTCTAGGAGAGCGGGGCAACGTGAGCGGGCAGAGAACCGCCGTGACAGAAGCTATGCCATGCTTCCTTACCTGGCTGAACCAGGAGCAGAGATGTGCAAGTGTTCATTAGGAGCTTCATCCCCTTTCCCTCTAAGTCTTCCTCAGCTCCAGCGCTCAAGTCTTTTACCACCATTTCCCCTTATGTGGAATTCGTCATTTCACATGTGACTCTCTTTCCTTCTGTTTTAACGTTACCTTTATTTTCCTTAAAAGGATTATTGAAAATGTGTCCTTGAAAAGAATCTATCATGACAATTTTATGCTCATAGCTGACTGCGTTTCCTGGTTTTCCAAAGGCTGCTCGCTCTTTCCCATATTTCTTATCTCACAATATGGTTATTAAAGCTTTTGAATATCTTTAGACCATTTGCCTAGTATTCACTTTCTGCTTTCTGAATACCAGAGAACTTGCCTAGTGCTCTTGTGATATATGATCTGAATGCAGGCTATTTTTTCTTACTATGCAAATATTTATTTTTACTGAGAGTTTGATCTGGTTTTATGTCTATTAAAGGGTATAACAGCTATTACTGTTATCAGTAGCTGCAACTTGCTTATGTCCTGAAACAAATAACGTTAATGCTGGTGGTATAAGCTTAGTACAAGATATTATACGTAAAAAGTGTTGGAAAAACAAAAATGGTCCAGTGGGCTGGGAGGAAATGGCTGGTTGATTCCTCAGACTGACAGATCTAATACTGCTGAATATTGGGTTTTACCCACTATAAGAACTTTACAGGATGATCTCACATTGGTTTTCAGTTTAGTTCAGGCCTTTTTTTNACATTGGTTTTTAGTTTTTTTTCGTTTTTTTTTTTTTTTTTTTTTTTACTCCAAAAAAAGGCTTTTATTGCTATGGTTCAAAGCGCCATGAAGTAGGTGCAGAGACGGTAGCATAGCAACCACAAAAAAGTAAGTTTAAACACTGAGAAAATGAGCTTTTTGCTTTCTAATAGCAGAGCTTTCATGTTCATATCTTCTTGCTGGGTTTGAAACACCTGTTTCTATTTCAGCTGACTTTGTTTGCTTCATTCTTTCAGTACAGGAAGCTGTGTGGCAGTCCTGCATTACAATTAAGTAAGCCTGTTTTCTGTGGATATTCTCTGGTCATCAACAGACAGCAAGCAGAATTTTGAATGGTGGTGAATTAATTTAGTTTTAAATTAAATTAACGTTTCCTTGAAATTGAAGTGTTTTTTGGTATGAAACAGAATTGGCTCCCACAATAGGCACGAGAATAAACCTACTTTTCTCTGCTGACTCAGGAAAATTTTAGTGATCACATCAAATAAATCCAAGCAATAACCACTGTGATTTTTTTAAATCCATTTTAAGGCTACGTGTCCTGTCTGCACAATAATGTGAACTCTGTCTGGACAGCTGAGGGACCGAGAGTTCAGTGTTTTGGCACGTCATTGACTTTTCCTGTTTACCTGAACTGAGTTTAAGGCTGTGACTCATCTCAGATTTGCATCTTTGTTCTACAAGTTCTTGGTGTCTGGAAAAGTGGATGTGAAATGCTGACCTAAATAGCATGTCTTGCTATATATTAACTGAACAGACACAAAAGATCTTTGAATCGTAGAAAGTAGACCACACCAGGTACACCCTCAAACTGTGATTTATTCTGAAATGAAATGATTTCTACCAAACTGGAATCCCGCTCTCCCCACACTGTAGTTAATGACAAGTAATCTTTTGGTCAGGTTTATCCGTATTTTCACCCAATCTCCCCAGAGCTGTCAGCCTCCCAAACATACACTAGAAGGCCTCTAAGCCTATACTAGAAAAAAATAGTTCCAAAATATGCCATTGCAGGTTTTGCAGTTGTGTTGGTTTGTTTCCAATATATTTATACTATTCTGATGTGTTCAAATGATGTGATTTTTGGCCACCTCTGTGGTCCTTGTTAACTTGGGAACGCGTGAGGCGGAAGAGACGCGCTCATGGAAGCTGAATCTCTGTCAGAGATATTGCGGTGCCTATGAAAGGCAAAGATTAGGATAAAAAGGCAGGAAATGACTGAACAGACCTCCTGGTTGTTAATGTGATGGCTTCTCTTGTCTATGACCTGGAGGGCTTCCAACCACCAGTGTTTTGGATGAGAGGTTGAAGAGCTGACAGCTTGCTGTACTTGACCCAGCACAATTTCCCTACCGCCTGCAGGGTCCCAGCTGGGACGAAGGGTGCTCAGGGCCCCCCAGGGACAATCACACCCCCATGTCCCCCGTGCCAGTGGGGCCAGAGCTGCAACACAAGGGTGGGGAGACAGGTGGTTTTCTTCTCCTGGCAGGGCCACGGGGCAGGACAGAGAGCTTCTGCAATGCTCCCAAATGAGTTTTTGCCTCCAGACTTGTGCAGAATGAAAATAATTCCTTATTCTTATACCATAAATACCAATATTACCCTTTCTCTCCAATTTTCCCAGACCTGTTTTTCCATGAAAAGCAAGTCAAAATGAGAAGTTCTTAAAGAGATTTTTACCCCATCATTGCCAAGCAGAAATCTGCTATGACTTAAAAAAAAAGAGAGAAAAGAAAAAAAAAAAAAAGGCCAAAAAAAAAAAGCAAAGCTTTTTTCAACTTCGGTGAATCTTTTGCATGGCTAAACTTCTAGGATGCACTTTACTATGCACTTTTCCATTACTAACCCAATCTCTCTTTAAGTTTTCCTCTTCCAACTATAATTCCATTGGCAGCATTTCAGTTGTAGAAGTAGTACTATAATACTTCACACCAAGCTGTGCAAAGCCTTTAAAATTACGGAGCTTTACAATGGACCTAAAATTCTTATGTCCATGTTACAGTGGGATTATCCAAAGCCCAGAGGTTATGCAAATTGGCTACAGTTATGCAGAGCAGAGCTCTGAAGAAAATACTAATATCCTTACTCCATACCTCATTCATATCTCTAATGGAAGATAGATCCACTGCCATAATTAGTGCTTATTTATGACTTACATAATTTTTCAATGCGTGCTGTTGACATTTCTTCATTTTCCATAAACGTTTTGAGTTGGAATGTCATTACTGAAGACTTATTAGCAGTAAAATAATAACAATAGAAAGAGCAACAGTGTTGGAGAATTATTGATTATTGAATAATATGCTGTTAAAAAATGTGAAGTGTTCATGTTTTTTCACAAGTGTATTAGAGCCAGTAGTTGTTCTGGAGTTAAAGCTGGAGTTTCCTATTATACAATTTATTTATTTATTTTCCAGATTAAATCCACCTTGGAAAAAATGTATGCTTTGATTGGCTGGAATTTACTGGGGTTTTTTTATTATTATTTTTTTTAACAAAAAAAAGAAACAATTTCATATATTTATATAGCCTTTGGGATTTTCTCATAGATCATTGCCTTTTCCAGACAACTGTTGGAAGAGGAAGAAAGGAAAGAGGACCAGAAAGTGACTATGGCCCAGTCTAAAGTAGGAAGGGAAAGGTTGACTAGAGTCCATTAAAGCATAATCTGAGACAGAAAAAAAACCCAGCAGACCCTTTTTGATTCTTCTCTCACTTAGCAAATTAGGAGTAAAAAAAGAAGGAAAATGGAAATTGAGAGATATCCTAGATCAAGAAGCTCTCTGTTCTTCTTCTCTCCCATGACTAAATGCTAGAGCTGCCTGTTGCTCGGTGGTAATGTGTATTTCTGTCAACACCATGTTTGAATCCAGTGCAGTCAGATGCAGTTCCATTAGTGACACCACATTTGAAATGTCAGGCCTGAATTTAGCCCTAAATAGAACAGAAATCATACTTGAAAAGCCAATATTAAGCTTCCTTCTTTCTCATCCTTCCTTTCAATAGCCTATGTGACCATAAAAACATGCCATTCTAGAAAGCCTCAAATACATTTATTGGAGTTCATTCTTTGTTATTTTTGATCTAATGTACATATTCTTGTATTTCCCGATATAGAGCGGTGTTTAGAAATACTTATTTCCCCATTGTATTTATAAAAGTCAAAAATGTTGAAATTATTTAACCACTGTTAAACAATGTCTATCGAGAACATACAAATATTCTACTCCAAGATGTGACTACAGAAATCCTCCCCGCTATACTATATTAAAAAAGGATAATATAGACTGATAGATACAAACGCAACAAAGTGTCATTAACTCACCTTTAAATAATCATTGAACATGCAAATTAATGAGACAAGAACTCCACAGAACTGCAGAAAAACACAGTCTACTGAATATTGAATTAGTTAAGAGATGAAAATTGTCATTTACAGAGCACAGACTCTTACATTAACTTCAAGTTTCCTATAATTCTTCTCTTTCATTGAATCTACCTATTTTCGGAGCCTGACTAGTACACACACATCACAACCTTCTCTTTCCCACATGTTCCAGATTCCCAAAGTAGTGGAGGGCAGAAAATAAGGCATATGGCTCCAGAGAGCAGACGCTAGCTGCCAGCACAGATTTACACAGCAGCAGGGGAAGAATCCCTACATCTGCATCTGGACCCCCCAAAAAAAAGGAATATATATGCTTTTATATGCCAAAACATTTGATAGCCCAGGTTCAAGTTCTGGACAAAGACACTTTTTTTTTTTTTTCCCTTCCCCATCCTGATTGCATCTCTGGGGTGTCACAAAGACTGCTATTGGGAATGGGATTAATCTTGGCATTTCTCATTATAGAAGAACAGGTCTTGGACTTTAGAGCTGTTATATGAAAATAAAGAAATAATTAGGAAAAAGAAATGAGACTAAGAAAAAAAGAAAAGAGAAGAAATACTCTTTCTTTATCATTAGTAGATTTCTACAGCAGACATCATAGTATCTGTTTTATTCAGTGTGTTAGCACTAATGGCACTAAATCCCACTAGCATTTATTGAATAGAGTCCCCCTTCTAACTTTTCCTTGAGCTAGTTATGAGATTTTGTCCCTTTTCTGGTGTAAATTACATCAGACTTGCTGCTCTCCTTGTACTGCTCTTGCCCCTGACAGTGCCTCTGTTTCCCGACATCATGTGGAGTGCCCTACCCAAAGGCCACACCGTCCCCGATGAGCTCTACCTCGTTACAGTCAATTCTCACACAATACTTTGCATTCAGTCTGCACCTTCTGCCCATCTTCAAAGAGCTATGTCAAAGAGCTGTGGCATCCAGTAAGATCATACCATAAACACCTAAAATACATTTTCTGTTCTCCTTTGTTTTGCTGCGGTTCTTTGGCAGATGGAAAGAGGCTTCGCATCCCTGTAGGGGCAGTGAAACATATGCAATGGGCAGAAGAACTGCGTTCGTATCTGTTCCTGTTGGTTGCTTTTCATTCCTACTCCATGAAGATTTTTGAGATGACAGCAATGGGAAACTACTGTAAGCCTCCCCGGACCACTTATGTTGGTAAACAGTTAGTGAAACGAGTAGTGCCACGGGCTTAAGCTTCACTGACTGAACTCCAGGGTTGAGTATAGAATTTACAGTGGGGCTTGTCGTTAGTATCGCTACTGGAATATAGATTAAAGACTGTAACCGCCACTGTACTCATCCAACTTAGGTGAGATAATACAGGGGAGAATAGACATATTTTTTCACATTTAGCTAAAGCAATTTGCAGCAGTCCCAAATTCCAATACTTGTGTTTACATCTGAGAAGCATCTTTTACAAGAAGGGCTCTTTTGTGGGCACATCCGTGCTAGGATCGCAGGGTGCATTTCCCATCTTGCAGCTCAGCCGCATCATGCCAAGTTGAGACCCAAGGGACCACCTTCCCCCCGCCATACACACACACGTGCTGTGAGCAAAACTGCAAGCCAAGTCATGAAAAGAGATGGGGAACCAACCCAGCAAACAGGCTTTTCTATCCAGATGAGCAAAGGACCTCAAGGCGAGGCATACTCACCCCAGGTGTTAGACTCAGCCAGTGGTTTTACTCTTAGAAGGCATTACATGCTAACATTAATAAAAATACAGAATCCTGGCCCTAAGTGACCTCCACAAATTTCAAAGGTGACCTCTCATTTTCTGCCTAAAGTCAGTCAAGTGCAGTGAATTGAAAGAACAGATCCTCGAAGTCTTAAGCAAATACGTCTCATTAAGCAAACTTCATTTATAGTGGAGGTTTGAAGGTAAACTGTATACTATTCAGGGCAATAATAGTTACTGTTTAATTCAGGAGGCCTTCATCAATACATCAACCAATCTGATTTTAGTGAAAATCTGGGAACATAGCACTTCTTGAGACTTACTCGGAGTCATCTCTGATTCAACTGAATCATTTAAGAACATTTATAGAGGATTTTTCTTCATATGAATTTTATTGTCACTACCTGAAACACTGGGGTCACTTCATGTTTTTCAGTTGTAGACATACAACTGTGAGGCTCCCACTCCCCTGAAAGGGGAGCTCGCCTCTCTCCAATCATTGTACATGAACTCACACCCCCATACCCTCGCTTATATCCAGTGTAGACAACGTGAACGACTTATCGTGACACAACTTTACAGCAGTGCTCATGAAGCAGGTAAATAAGGATAAGAGAGAGATTTAATATATGAGGTTATTTTAAAAGGACATGGATCTTTCCATGCTTCAACTACCCAGGAGGCTGAGAAAGATTGAAGTCCACGGCCCTGTACTGACAATACATCAAAATCAGAGAAGCACAAAGGTAAATTAAAACATTATAAGCTCACCCATGCATTCCACAGAAAAAGAAATACCAGATACAATATAGAAATGCAGATGATTTCACTGTACTCAAGACACATGTCTACAAATCCTATTCCCAGGACTGACAACACAAACCTGTGTCCTTTTTCTTATGGGTTTGTTCAACCAACTTTAATAAAAGAGAGCACTTACTGTGACTCAGTTACTGAACAGAAAATTGTAAGCCAAAATGTGACGGTTTTTCCATTACAACCTACAATTAGGTAATCTACAGAATTAATTTCCTTCACCTTTAATGAGGTTCTGTTACGTGGTTTGGTGTGCATTATTGTGTGTATTAGTCATAGCCTGACTGAAGGGAAATGCAGCACCAAATTTATTGTAACAGCAATTTTCCTGAAAGTATATTAACACAGATGAATTGGCAGATCCCTAATACAGGGCTTAAACCTATCTTTTATACAATATTGCCCTCTATGGGAGCACACGATGTAACAGATTTGAAATAAGCATGCTACTGTTCTTTTGTCTTATTTTTTTTTTTAGTATAAGATCTACTTTCTTAAAGCGCTTTTCTTTGTAACATGAAAGCTTTAAGCCATCAGGAAAATCAACCTATCACCCTCTCACCATTCAATCTATTGCTTTCGAGCATACATTTCATATTGTAACAAATACATTTATTACTGGTGTTTGGCTTTTATATGATAATTTCAGTTCAGAGAGTCGCTGCTCAAAGTGTGTATGCCTTTCTGCCATGTTTGAAAAAAAAACAAAACAACAAACCCAAAACCAAAACACTTAAACCAAAATGCACACAACCTAGTAGTCACATCAGTGGTATAAATAGGTAAACAACATTTTGAAGATTATTTCTAAAGTACCCAGAAGTCTTCAGAGAGCAAAGAAGCAACTGCAAAATACCATTAGAGATAGAAACAAATACTTTCAAATGCAACCTGTTGAGGATGAGTGGCATGAGAAGAGAAGGAATGAGCACGATAAAGAAGTACAACGGCTCAGTCAAGTATAGTCAAGCTTATTCACTTGGAGTGCTCTCACTTTTGATTACTCCAGCCATGTTTTTCTTTGATCATTTTAATTGTCACCTTTATTTTCTTCCCATGAGAAAAATATATTTTTGAAAGGAATGTGAATTCAAAGATGATTGTTTGAAGAACAATGATCACTGTGCATTGTTCACACAAAACTGTACCACATCTTCAGAAAAAATCCCTTCTGCTGCCCTCTTGATTTTTAAGAGAGCAGTACTGAAAGTCTGTAAGTAATTCCTATCTCTAGAAAAATGAATCAATAGCAGTTAGACATTAAAAGCATTTTTCTAGCTTATTAACTCTGTTCTCCTTACAGACATTGCAGAGAAATTTCACATTTCTAAAGAAAGTCAGCACAATGTAAATATAAAATCACGGTCTTGATTTCCTTTGTCAGACTACAATTTCTTGAGGTATGTTAGCCTCCCTTACGTTGAACCCAGGTTTGTGTGTTTTATTTTGGGTTGTTTTTTTGGTTTTTTTGTTTTTCGGTTTTTTTGTTTTGTTTTGGGGTTTTTTTTATGTTGACACACAGCGTAGTTGCATCAGTCTAAAAATGGACCTCAGAGGGAATATTTCCATTTCCCATTTTAGTGTGGTGTGTCTTGTTTCATGGTTTGGGGTAGCTTTTGTAAAGTGGTGCAGTTCAGCGTAGCATGTTGGGGTCCATGAGAGAAATGAAGAGACCGTTCCCAGTGTACCAGTGGAAGCTAGAGCTTGTGTCAGACTGGAGAGGATGCCAAAATCCTGGCATAGTTTTGGAAGTTATGATACTGATAGTGTTCCTGTGATGAACGGCTAGCACTTATTGTAACATAAAAACATTGGACTCAGAGTACTTATTTTACTTACACAATTAATCCTGAATTAATACACTGAAGCGAAGAGAGCTATTCATCTTAGGGAAACGTACATGTACACACACCTAAAGACAAACACAATTCCTTAAAACAAAAGGCTGTACAACACATTCTGGAGACCTTTCAAAGGCAGAACGTTCATGTACCAAATAACCACTAGGAGCAAATCAATTTACTTAAAAGAAGGAAGACCAAGTCCCTCCAAGTACCATGGGCTTGTGTCAGAGCAGTGGCAATTTGCAAAGGAGAAGGGCACAGAAGAAAACAGAAACTGATTTGCAAAAGCTTCATTCACCATCAAGAGTTCCCACACTAGCTGGAGCATTAGCGGAAGTAGCTCATAAGCAGAAGGCTTCCTCCTATAGGACTAGATGAAGCAGAAAACAAATGACAATGGGATTAATAAATAAAAGAAATTTACTGAGAGGTGAAACAAAACTTTCTACAACAGGATCGATTTATTACAGTAATGCTAGAATACCAGTTTGAAAGTGGTTTAGTAATGGATTTTTTTCAGTTTGAGGGGTTTTTTTAAGTTTTAAATTAGGGTATATAAAAAGCTATGCTTGTGAGAGCTAACCTAGAAAAAAGTCACCCTAAGAATGTAATGGAAGCTTGATATCTAGATCGCAAGGACAGAAAAGTAAAAAGCGAAAGATAAATGCTCTTTGTAGTTTCTCCTTTGAAAATATCATTCCTGGTTTCACCTTTTATTCAGAAGTGGATTAGAGTATTTAAAGAGCCTCTCTAGACATGTTAAAGGGGACTCCCATTGGAGCTATGGTCTAATTAAGCTACTTTATGAATCATGCTAGAGTTTGGATAACTCAAAAAATGTTTTAAAAAAATCACTTAATACATTAAACCAAGAGTTCAAGCTTCTTAATTTTTAATAATCAAGGAAGAAATGCTTAGTTTTAAGATTTGTATGCTATCGCTTAGTTTTATGGATGATGTTCTTTGTGATAATGGCTTTGCCAACAGTGAAGTTCCTCTTTACTAGAAGCCACTTTCCCCTAGGCATCTTACGAGCCCTCCACAACTTCACTGTTTATACTGTTTGTTCTCTTGCGTGAGCTGTTAACCATGGGATCCTCAAAGAATTTGTTTGAAGTACTGACTTGCTGATTTACACATCAGGAAAACAACATACTGCAGTGATACAACTCCATTACTCTCTCTTTACTTAGAAAGCCACCAAGGTGCAGATATGCAGCTGGCACATGATGACCAAATGTTGGTATTATACAGAGATAATTGTTCTCATGGTCCCAAGTGCTGTGATAGAGCAGCAAGAATGAATTACCTCTCTCTTTCCAAAAATAATACCATAATTTGTTAGATAATTGCTCCTTAAAATGCAAGGGAAGAGGAGAGAAAGGTATATATTACTCCCCAACAGCCAAGTTACAGACCTTTCCTTCAAGCATGTTCTGGTTTTCTCCCTTCGTTCCATTTTTCCCAAAAATAGCTCCACTAAGTTTGGACTGGGAGAAAGCAGAAAGGCTTAAAGGATCTCAGCAGAAGAGTGATGCAGCAGGGACCAGTTTCTTCACCCCAGCACATTGCCTAGTCTCTTGGGTTGGCTTCTTCCCTTGCTAGGGGCAGAGTGGAATTGGACATTTTTTGCCTGTTCCTCATTGCAGCACATACTCTGCAAGTCAAGGGGGATTCTTTCAATTTTATGGAAATCATAAATCAGTGCAAATCACAGTGGGTTGTCCAGAGATCATCTGGAGCTGGTAAACAGGTCTGCTAAAGTTCATGTTAGAGAAAAGAAGGGCACTATGCAGTCTTCTCGTAAAAAGTTCCTCAAGCTGCTGTAAAGAAAATCTGTACAAAATAAGTTACCCATTAAAATAAGTCACTTCCCCAGCCTGAACTCGGGTTGTGAGCGGACACTGGAGAACAGCACCACAGCTGATGCACAATGGGATGACACCACTTCTGCTGTTTGCAGTATTGAGGATGAGAGAAACTATATGATGATCTCTGATGAAGGATAACCTTTTAGAGTCACACAGGAGAAAGAAATACAGTAAATGATTCTTCATACTTCCACGGAAAGGGGAGCACTACTGGAGTTTCTAGATCAACAAACGTCCATATTTGTGACAGTTTGCAATCCAGCGGCGGTAGCAGCGAGCTTTTCTGAGCAAATCAGTCATTGGAGGAATTGGACCTGCTTTTAGTCTAGTTTTTGTGAGGTTTTATGAATATAGATTGACTTGTGTTTCAGCAGGGAGGTCACAAGAACTGTGTTCATGAAAACAGAGCAAATGAGAAGCAGCTCCCGTACACTGCTAAGGTGTTACAGGTGCAAACACAAATCACAAGGAGGTTGAGCAGAACATAAACCTTCTCTGGTGCTTCAGTCTCTCCTGCTGCATTGAAGTGTGGCCTGGGAAAAAGCTCTTCTCTTTCTAAGCTCCAGTCCTACCCCCATTTACTTCCCAAGAGCTTTCTGCTGACTTTAGGCCAAAGCTGAATGCAGGAAGGATTCTGTGAGGAAAATTGTGGGAAAGAGCCCAAAGGGCTTTATGGAGACACGAAGACATGCTTCTCTCACACACAACATGAGCTCTTGCCATAGCGTCACGGTGAGCTGGTAACTCAGAAAGTGGTGACACAGATCAGACTGTGGATTAAGCAGAACAAACTCCTTTTATGCTTTGATAGTATCTTGATAATACTACTTAAAAGACCAGAGTTTATATTTTTATAGTTGAGTAAGCACTTAAGACATCAAATAGTAATGTAATTCGAGAGATGTGGAGCAGCTCTAATGCTAGATGTTGATGAATGTATGTTGGTTTAACAGATATTTCAGCATTAGTTTATGTCAACACACTTTCTGAAACGAATACATCCAAAGCCTTCCAGGAACAAAACCACACTAGGATATCAAAGTTATTTTACAAAGGAATAAAAGTTCAAGATAAAGGTCATTCCAGAACTGGTATGCACTGATTTGCCTTTATCATTTGCAGAAGTGTGTTCAACCATAAACAGGGGAGGATAGCAGAAGCTGAACAGAAACTGTGTAGCTGGAAAAAGTCGGCAGTCAGGGAATCTAGTTCATATTTTTTGCATATTTTTCTCTATTTTGCTTGTAGGACTTTGCATCATTTTTGCTGTTGTGTTGTTTCAAGTCAGTGCTTCATGCTTAAGTGGACTACTAGCAGCATATTCTCCACTGTCATCTGAGAAATAAGAATAACCCATGACAAGGCAGGCGCTTTCAGTAGAAGACATGAATGCATTAACTGAGTTGTGATGCGTGAAACTCTGCTCCAGGTGTATCTGTATTTCATCCCTACGTTTCTGAGCATATAAAACCTTTAAAGCATTTTGAGTCAGAGCCAAAATATTCAGATTTAAAAACTTAACCACCTATTGAGACATCAAAAAAAACCCCCGACTTTTCTTAATGAAATATATTTGAATACTCTAAAAAAAAAAAAAAAACCAAACCCAAAACCACATTCTGCTATGCCTTTATGTTTCTTGCACTTTTGATGTGAGCGTAATTAAGTTCCGCATATCTTGAGGAGCTGCTAGAGAATTAGAGACTAATCTATAACTCTTATAAGTTGTCATAGTTCCTCTGAAATCAGTGGATGTTTTGACAATTTACACCAGCTGAGGAACTGCTCTGTGCATTTAATAAAAGACACATTGTTGTTTAATTACGGGGAAGCCTCCACAGCTCAAGAAAAAGCTGGTCCTTTCAGCAATAGTCATTTTTTATTCTCTTAAACTCATTATGAACTTAAGTGTCAAAAGTGATCTTTCAATAAAGACCATAAAGGTGTATTTAAGCTGAAAGAGCCAGTTATATGTATTGTACACAATTTTGAGGCACAGTCTTCAAGCTGCAAGGTAGTTTTTGAGAGAAGTAAGGAGTACCTATTAAAGCATCATCAGAGCGCTGTAATAACAGGTGAGAAAACTGGGGGCAGTCAGAGTAAACAGAAGCTCTACATAACCACAACAGAACATCGATCCAAATACTTCAGTGAAAGTTTTCAAATAGTCTAGAAGAGTGAACCAGGGAGATACCATATATTATACGTATTCATTTCTGAAAGTATTTGCTTGCTCTGTATCATGTTTCTAAGCACAGAACTGCAGGAAATGTGTTTTTCTACCTTGTAATGTGCTGTGAAGATAAATACATTAAAAATACAGGCACAGACATTGTAGTGATAGTACAGTACTTAGAGTAGCTAACTATGAGCATTAGAGTCTGGATTTAAACATCTAAATAGGAGAAGGATGCTAAATTTTCAGCAGTTGCCCTTAGTGTAAATGCAGACACCCCTTAAAACAAACAAACAAACCAACCAACCTGATTCAAAGTCTTGTTAACTAAGCAGAAAATCTATGTGAAAGCACTAGGTTTGGAAAAGCAAAGCATTTGTATGCCTTGGAATATGTGTAAGCTACAACAACAAAAAAATCACCAAAACAAACGACAAAAATACAAACAAAAAAAAGAAAAACCCAAACAAAAAACCCAAAACCCAACAAACCCACCGTTATAAAACCAAAAAGTCATGTATCGTAAAGGTAATGCCAGTTTTGGAGAAAGTACCTGGCAGGTTTCATCTATAACTTTTGAACTAGTGAGATAGGAGGGCCAGGCAGTTATGACTGCCTACCTATACAGGACGGGAAATAAATCACACAAGTATTAACTAAAACAGAATTCCCACCAACTAGTGCAAAATCTGTGCTGCAGGTAAGATCCAGAAGAACGCACATCCTGTGGCAAGAATTTCAGCATAAATGTGGTACCTCATTAATCTGGTGTTTTATTACTAGAATTTCCCTTTCACTGTTTCTCTCCATCCATACTTCATTTCTATTTCTTGCTGTCCTATATTCTTCTTGTACATTTTTCCCTAAAGCAGAGCATGAGAATAATATCTTGATTAGAAGAACACTCCAGGTAACTCAAGTGCGTTTGTGTCCGAGCAAGAAGAGTTCAATTCTCGCTACTACCCAAAGGAGAGAGAAGTGAAAATTCAAATTGTACTGTCTTTTTTCCCCAAGGGTTGGTGTGCTCTTTTTGTTACATAAAGAGAGTTGGAGCAACTCTGCCAACTGATTTCCACGCATTTCTAACAAGGGCAGACCCTGGCATAGTAAGTCACCGGATCATCCACTTAAAATGAATCACTAACAAAGCAAACAGATATCGAGGCAGCGTGAATCAACAGCCACGCTTCTTCATGTTGAATTCATCTAGCGTGGCACGCTCTTAAAGCCAAGGATTTAAGTTCAAAGAGTGACTTTAGCATCTGAATTAAAATACACTCTCCAATGGTATGCATAACCACTTGGCCGCTGGCCCGCCCTGGGAACATCTGCGGCAGCAGCTTCAAAGGGGCAGACCGCTGCTCCCACCACATCTGGCAGCAGCCGAGAGCCGTCCTGCAGCACACTCGCACCCCACGGCCGAACCCTTCTACTCACAGTAGAAAGAGGAACAAAACAACTGGACTTTTTCTTTTTGCGCCATCCGATTAGTAACAGGAAGTTCTCACATTTTTTGCGGTTTTCAACCAATTGCACCAGGAGTCTCCCTTATGTTGCGAAGAGACTCTCTCACTTGATTTGGAGGTTTTCGTTTACAGCCCGACTTCAGTTCTGATGTTCACAGAGGATGCAAGGAGGCACCCGCTCGCCACCCGGTTGCAGTGGGAATGCCACACCCAACTTTCGCAACAGCCTTTGGAAAACAAATCCCAAATCCAGAGCCAGCCATAGGTGTAAGGCATTTTTAAAAGACCCCCAGCGAGTGCTTTGTACTTACAAATTGCAGGAAATGACTCAGACATACTTTGATTTTTAATTTTCCCTCAGTTTCTAATTTAGGCAGAAGGAATAAATTAGTCCCCAGTTAGGAATATCTACCATCTTTGAAACTTGGATATTCACAGAGAGCAAATAGCTCTTCATGTAGAAGGTCCCAGCTGAAGGATGTAAATGGTAAACTGCGTGGAACACCATTTATTTACACTATTTTGGAAACACGAAAGGTTGAGCTGACCCTCCTATGATTCAAATCTGAGTTTACAGCGTCATTCATCATCTCAGAATGGGTTTGTTCCAGTCTCCTTGAACAAAACTATTTTCTCCTCACATTTGCCGCACAGAATTGGCTGAATTTCAATTCCAAGGTGTATCGTACAAAGAACAGTTTTGGAGTGAAAGGTGTCAAGCTGGCCAAAATTGAAAATTAGATTGTTATAAAATCTAATTTTTTAAATATACAAAGTGTTTAGCTTTTCCTCTGTAATATAATTTCAAGTCGCATAACAATCATCTTTCTTGGCTATGGAGGTAGGTTTCATCTCTAGCTGGATGAGATAAAGGATTTTAATAAGAAATTATGCAACAAATAAGTGGAATTTGTGTCGCATACAGTAGGAAAATACTTTGCACCTCTGAGTGCCGCATGTTTGCTGGTATCCACCCAGACGTGGTGTCGGGGAGATCATTTGTAACCAACTTGCTGGGCAACCTCTGCTTGATTTTGGTCATGCATTAAAAACCACCTTTTATTATACCAGGTGATCTTAACAGTGACCTAACAAGAGCAGGAACCAAAGAGTCTTTTAGTATTGTGATTTTCTTGAGCCTCTTTTAGCGTCTGGGGATGGTAGGGGGCTGGGCTGGGGGCTCAAGCATTCTCCTGCCAGCAAATGACTCTTTCAACTTTTCCTTTTTCCCCAGGCTTTCAACTGCAGACTCCAGGTGTAAAATCAGAAGCCGAAAGTGGCATTTTCCTCCCGCATTTTGGGCGGGCAGGCAGGAGGGGAGGTGGTCCAACTGCACAATGACAGATTATGCAAATCCTCCCGGAGCATCTAATCAATCACGGCGGTGGGAGAGGAATGCAGCTCATCTCCGAATTTGCCTCCGTCGCCGTGTCCTCGCATGAAGCATCCCCCCTCGGCTGGAATGACATCAGAGCAGCTCCGAGTCCTTGAAAGTCTGGGGGTTGATTAGCTGGAGGAATTGGCCGCTTCTGCCAATCACCACCCTGCAAAGCTGCCTCGATACTCTTGTAGATATGAGGGAGAGGGGAGGCTGACTACAGCAAACAGGAGGCACGGCGGCAGCACCGGCAGTAGTAACGGGAGCAGCTGGTATTTGGGTGATTAAATAGTTCTCACAGCCTTTTTGCTGTAGCCTGGTTGCTCCCCGGTGTAATCCCCATGTCCAAGAAGGAAGCTGCATTTTTAACGATGTGCTGAACAGAGGTTTGAATCATTCCAGCTGGCTGCTTGTTTTGAAAAGGACAGTCTGTGTATAAACGAGATGTGACTGTGCCGGTAGAGTTCAGTTACTGGGGCTGGAGCAAGAGGAACCTTCCCAGGATGCCGCTCAGACAGCTGCTATCAATTGAAAACTCTCCCGAGTTTACCTGGAGCCATGTGAAGAGATTTGAATAGCAGATGTCTCTTTCCTGCACACTAGGAAGAGAAGTTCTTCTCTAGGTAAGCTATTGTTCAGCTTCTGCACATACTGCTACGTTAACCTATACTTACAGTGCCTGTACTCAGAGACAGGAAAACAGCTCCTGAGCAGGCATAAATATCCACACGGTATGTAAAATGGTTTGCCTAGAACCTAGTTATGTATAGTAAGTACTTCAGAAAGCTGCCTAGAGCCTGGAATTCAAAGGATTATTTGGAAGTTTGAGATAGTCTTTGCCGTGTTTGTATGCAAGTGCCCTCAATGTAAACAGCTGCGCGCCCTCCAAGGGGAAACAGTTGTCTGACTAAATATATGAAAGATCACAGAAGTTAGAGCACGGGAAGTTGTGTGAGGAAAAAAAGAGGGGTAAGGTTGCATTTCTTCTTTAGTCTACTCCATATACTTGGCTTTTATTTGCTACTATCTAGCAAAGTTAAGCAAAACTAGTGTATTAAAATGACAGTGCGAAAGCTTTCCATGGATATGTAATAAACATGCACTATTTAAAGTGGGAGTAATTGTACTGTGAGGAAACCAAGACCTGCAGACCTGCTCTCTTCCAGTGGTTTGGTATCCAAACAACATCTGCTAGCAACATGTTTTGGTTTTGGTTTTTTTTTAAAAAAACACCACGATCATTCATAGTGTGGAAGCAAGGATTGTTTCAGGTACTAAGGGGTAAACTGAAGAAATCGGTGTTTGCTCTTCAGATGACTACAGAGTCAGAACACAGCAGCAGCCCAGCATTTTTATCTTACGGCTGACACACCAGCTCCAAGTCATTGCTGCTGGGAATAAACACTCAAAGGAGAAATGTTTAGAGGTGAATAAGTCTCTCTCCCTACAAGGACTACACTAATGTAAGCACACATACATATAAAAACCACGCTCATTAAGTTTTCTTTTCCCCAGGAAATTTACCATACCATTTTTTACTAACTTCTGCAGCTTTTAATCACATTGATTGGACCATCCCTCCCTGTGAATAAATGCTGCAGAATCTGGCCTACCCCGTGTAGCAGGTTATTCTGCCTTTTCTACCTCTGAATGTTATCAGAGCAAAAGATAAAAAGAGAAACAAGTCATTTTCACCCCATTCCTTCAGTAGTTTTTAATTACAATCCTCCTGCTATAAGATGTTCAGCTTGTGGAAGAATAGCAGAATCTTCTTGTTCATAAAGTTCAAATAGTTGGCAATGTTGCCCAGTGCTTCCCTGTCTTGCCCCATCACATCTGTATACTTGCATCATGCACATTTTACCATCAGCCAAGCTGCACTGTCTGACTTGCTTTCTGAAATGCTGCTCTAAAGAAGGAAGGGGGGGGGGGTGGGGGGGGGGGGAG